>JAHIAM010003325.1:0-51753 GCA_021605205.1 Aegilops longissima
CGGACCCATCTGGGCGTCGGCCAGGGCCCACTTCGTCGGCGGAGCCCCAGAAATCGGCGGAGAAAGCGGTGACTTAAGAGGCCCAGCGGCTTGGACCCGCACCCGGCGGATTACCGTTGTACCCCCCGGTATATAACGCCGGATTCGATCGCCCGGTGTCGCGCGGTTATTCGCCGTCGTTGCCATGTCATTTGCTTGCGTGTTGCACTTTGCCATGTCATCATCGCATTTCATATCATGTCATCATGTGCATTTCATTTTGCATCGTGTTACGTCTCATGCATCCGAGCATTTTCCCGTTATCCGTTTTGCAATCCGGCACTCCTATGTCTCCGGGCCCTTTTACCTCTTTTCATGTGCGGGTGTTAAGCGGTCTCGGAATGGACCGAGGTTTGTCAAGCGGCCTTGGTATAGCACGGTGAACCGCTGTCAAGTTTCGGATCATTTGGAGTCGTTTGGTACTCAACAGTTAACGGGTAACCGTGAAAGCCTCCTTCTCCTTGCAGCCCAACCCTTTCTAAGTGGCCCAAAACCCACAAACTCCCTCCATGCTCTCGATCGTTCGATCACGATCGCGTGGCGAAAACCGCACCTCATTTGGACTCTCCTAGCTCCCTCTACCTATATATATCCCCATCCCCGAAATTTGCGGATGTCTAACTCCCCGAAACCTAGCTTTCGTCCTCCTCCCGCCGCCCGGACATGTCCGTCGCGCCGGACATATCCGCCCGCCTCAACCACGTCGCCTGGCCAATCTCGCCGCCCGCCACGTCGCCTCCGCAAGCGCCCTCATCAGCCTGCGCCGCCCGTGGCAGCGCGCCTCCGCGCCTCCGCGTGCCCTTGCGGGCAAGCCAGCCCTTGCGCCAGCAGCGCCCGCCGCCAGCCCCGCCCGCCGCCTCCCGCCGCCCGGCCGCTCCGCTTTCGCCGCCTCCGTGCGCCGCCCGTCGCCGCCGCGACCCTATCCCGCTTCAGCCGCGCCTCGCCGACCCGGCTTCGCCGCCCGGATAGTCGCGGACCAGCGCCCGCGCCTCCGCCTCAACCGCCTCCGGCCGCCCCTTGCCCGCCGGTGGGATTCGCCCAAGCCGCCCGTCCAACTCCGGCCCGGCCGCGGTGCCGCCTGCCGCCCGCATGGCGCCGGTCTCCCCCCGCCGCGGGACCTCCTCCGGCCGGATCCGGTCGAGGAGCGACCGGATCCGCCTCTCCCCGTCCTCCCCGATCCCCGGCGAAATTCCGGCGAGCTCTCCGCCTGCATCGAAGTCCGTGCGAGGGTTGACCTCTTCCCCCTGTTTTTCTCTCTAAGTCTTTAATCGTTGCATATTTTGTTCCATTTTCGTTGCATCATATCTCCATGCATGTAGCTGCGTTTTGCGCGTGTAATATGTCAAAATGTTCGTCTCGAAGAGTAGATCATTTCATCTCATTGCATAATTTTTTTTTGAGCTCATCTTGATGCCCGAAATGCTGTTGGAAGAGTGCTATGTGATGTTAGTTTCTGATTTTTATCAGAACATGCACTTTGTCATTTTGCCATGATTGATGTGTGCATCCTATGAACTTGAGTCCTACATGTGTTTTGTAATATGCCATGTCTTCTTTCCAGGGGTGTATGCCATGTATTTTTGTGATCTATGTGGTGACTAGCACAAGCATGCAAACTAGGTGTCTTGTTGTTGCTGATTTCAGCCCTGTTTTGCTGATATTTTGATGCCATGTTAACTTGATGCTACTGAGAGATCCATGCATATTTTGAGATACTTCAGTAAGGATGTTTTGTAAAGCATGTCTTGCTCTATCCATCCATGCCCTTGTTTGCAATTATGGAGTGCCATAGCTTGAGTCAATCGAGCTCTACTTTTGCTATCAAATGTTTCTGGCAGATTGTTTACATGTTATTCAATTTTGCCAAGGTTGTTGTGGTTGATCCTTGCATGCTATATTGTTGTTCTTGCCATGTATAGCTTCTATGCCATGTCTTATTACTGTTGGTTGCCTTGCCATGCCATGTTTTGCTCTGTGGTGAGTGATTCAAGCTCACCAACATGCCTACTTGTTATCAGTTTTTGACATGCCATGTTGCTGAATCTGTTAACGGAACTTTCGATATTGACATGGGTGTTACTATATTTTCTGATCCTTTTTGGCTCATGGTCACTAAAGGACTTTTGTTCTATGCAATTAGTAGATTCATGCCATGCCTTTGTTTGCCATGATAAGTTCCTGTAACATGTTGTTTCATAGCTCTAAACATTGCAACCTGATGTTATTTTCTGATAAGTCTGAAACTGTTATTATTTGCAATATTGCCATGTCATTTTGAGCATTTTTTAGTCATTTCTGGAGTTAGCTCAGTGTTCATGTTTTGTCATGCTTTACTTGGACATCATGACCATGCATTTTGTTTTCATGTTGAGGTCCTGTAGCATGTTGTTTTGATGCTTGTAATATGCCTACTTGCTGTTTTGGACAGATTGTTGTCATATCTTGTATTGGGTGTATGTGTTGAACCGTTGCTCCGTTTTGAGTGTGCTCTATATGAAACTTGCTTGATTTTGCATGTAGTTTCATATTATCATGTTGCATCCTTGTTTTGAGGTGTTTGCTTGATGTTTGTATGCATTTTGCATCGATGCCATGTTTAACTTGTTTTGCTCATATCTTCTAGGCGTAGCTCGAATCTAATGAACTTTATATGTAACTTGACTAGAATTTCGTGTAGATCATCGTGGTGCATCTTAACTTGCTGTTTAACAACTTGAACATAAGGTTTATTCAGATCTGGACCAATTTCGAAATTTGCATATGAGGACTTACGGAATTGTTATATGTTGTTCGGCCTCATTTAAACTTGCTTTGATGTGTTGTTCTTGTTTGCATCATCTCTTGCCATGAGTAGCTTCATGTAGCTTGTCATGCATCATGCTTGTTTGTGCATCATGTCTTGTTCATGTGTGGTGTGTTTACTATGTTGTGTGCTTCTTCTTGTTAGTTCTGTTTCGTTGCGATCGTGAGGATTAGTTCGTCTCGCTTGGTTGACTTCATCCGTTCGTCTTCTTCATGGACTCGTTCTTCTTCCTTGCGGGATTTCAGGCAAGATGACCGCTACCCTGGATCTCACTACTATCATTGCTATGCTAGTTGCTTCGTTCTTTCGCTATCTTGCGCTACCTATCACTTCTTTGCTCAAGCCATCCCAAATTGCCATGTCGACCTCTAACCTTTTCACCCTTCCTAGCAAACCGTTGTTTGGCTATGTTACCGCTTTGCTCAGCCCCTCTTATAGCGGTGTTAGCTGCAGGTGAAGATGAAGTTTGTTCCTTGTTGGAACATGGAGATGTTGTTCCTTGTTGGAACATGTTTACTTGTTGAGATATCACAATATATCTTATTTAATTAATGCATCTATATACTTGGTAAAGGGTGGAAGGCTCGGCCTTATGCAGTGTTTTGTTCCACTCTTGCCGCCCTAGTTTCCGTCATATCGGTATTATGTTCCCGGATTTTGCGTCCCTAAGCGGTCGGGTGATTTATGGGACCCCTTGACAGTTCGCTTTGAATAAGACTTTTCGGCAAGGCCCAACATTGGTTTTACCATTTGCCTCACCACCACCTACCTTTTCCTTGGGAGTCGCTCTCTCGAGGGTCATCTTTATTAGCCCCCGGACCGGTGCTTCTCTAAGTCTTGGTCCGAACAGAAACTACTGCTTGGGGCCACCTTGAGGCAACTTGAGGTTTGGTTTTACTCGTAGCTAGTCTCATCCGGTGTTGCCACGAGAGCGAGATATGTGCAGCTCCTATCGGGATTGTCGGCAGCATCAGGCGGTCTTCTGGTCTTGTTTTATTCTGTCGAAATGTCTTGTGGCAGGATTCGAGACTGATCGGGTCTTCCGGGGAGAAGGTCTATTCGCCGTTGATCGCGAGAGCTTATCATGGGCTAAGTTGGGACACCCTGCAGGGTTTGAACTTTCGAAAGCCGTGCCCGCGATTATGTGGCAGATGGGAATTTGTTAATGTCGGTTGTAGAAAACCGAAGTTGATCTTAATTAAAATACACCAACCGTGTGCGTGTAGTGAGTGTCTCTTTTGGGGTTGATCGAGAGGAGAACACGGTTTACGGGTTATGTCGGCGTAAGTAGGAGTTCAGGATCACTTCTTGATCATTACTAGTTGACGACCGTTCCTTTGTTTCTCTTCTCGCTCTCATTTGCGTATGTTAGCCACCATATATGCTTAGTCGCTGCTGCAACCTCACCACTTTATCCCTTCCTTTCCCTTTAAGCTTTGCTAGTCTTGATACCCATGGTAATGGGATTCTTTGAGTCCTCGTGGCTCCTGATTACTACACCACCGATTGCAGGTACAGGTTTGCGATGATCATGGCCTTGAGGCGATGTTTGCTTGTGTTGGAGTTCTTCTTACGCTTCTTCTTGATCGGGGATAGGTTCGGTCGGCGGCTGGGCTAGCGAGGTGGATGTCGTTTGAGTTTGTTTATGTTTCATCCGTAGTCGGATGTTGATCTTATATATGATGTTGATGTATTCTTGTGGCATTTGTGCCTTATGTATGTATCCCCATCTATTATGTAATGTTGATGTAATGATATCCACCTTGCAAAAGCGTTTCAATATCGGGTCTATCCTTGGTGGGACCGTCGAGTTCCTTTGGATAGGGTCGCATATTAGGCGTGACAAGTTGGTATCGAGCCTCGACCGACCCTAAGGCCCCTTGATTGATCGTGTAGTTTGGCCGTTGTTGAGTCTAGAATAAAACTATTTTGAGTCTAGTTATATCGGAGTAGGAATTCTTTTTACTCCTCTGCCCTTAAATCGCTCTGGTGAGGAATCTTGGCGTAGGTGTTTTGAATTACTCCTCTTCCCGTTCAAATTTTTCTTTAGGATCCATGATTGGTTTTCAGTAGTTGTTCCTCAGCTCTTTTCATCCGGTGCATTTCTCGTCAAGTTGACCCGAGCCTCTTCATCTTTGAGTACAATCCTCAGTTCTTCCTCCGACGTCGTTGTTTTTCCTTATCCTCAGTTGTTTTGTTTTCCGCCCACCCACCCTTCTTCTTCTCGGAACGGAGTCCGCTATCGAGTATCCATCCTACTCGTGCGAAGTCTTTGCTTTCTTTCCTCAATGATTTCAACTGGTGTTCTCTCTTCAAGTTATTCGTTGGTTTCCCCTCCGAAGTTGTCTTTGTTTTTCCCGCCCTCCCACCCTTTTATTCCCGGAGTTCGAGTTTCTTCCGACTATCAATTTCATTCGTGCGGAGTACCTTCAGTCTTTTCTCAATTATTTCAACCGGTGAATTCTCGTCTCGTTCGTCATTCTTCATCTCTTTTCTTCTCCGGTGGACTCAATTCAAGTTTTTTTTCGTTGTCGATCATATTCTTTTCCTCGAAGTGTTCTCTTTGCTCGTTCGCCTCTCGCCAGTTTATCATTCCGGAGTTCGGAAGACATATCAGGAGATTTGTCCGCGTTCCAATTAATTCGAGGGTGTCACCTCAGTCAAATATTTCATTTGTTCCGGTGCATCATCTATCTGTTCAACATCCCTTTCCAACGGTGTTTTCTTTTAATGGGCCCTAACCCACAGGTCTTTTCCCAGGATCTTACCTGACTCTTCTAATTTCCCCGGAGTTATTCTCAATTCTTTTCGGAGTTTGACGTAAGAATGAATTCATCAGTCAGATGTCTTGTCAAGATCTATTTCAAATCATTTCATTGTTGGCTCAATCTCTCTGTTTTCCTTTCTTCCGAAGTATCTCATTAATTTTGGCGGTGTTTCTCATCATCATTTGAAGACCGAAGTAGAGTTTCTCTAAATCTTGTCCGTTCTCCCGGAGATTCATGGTGCTAGCTCGATGTTATCCTATCTAATTGTTTCCAGTTGTGCAATTCTTTTCATCCATCCGGAGTATTTCAGGAGTTGCTTTTCTGTTCCGATTATCCGGAGGCCTCCATTTCAGAAGATTTCTTCGTTCCAAGTTTTCAGCCTCGTTCATCTCAATATTCTTCCGGTGCTTCGTTCAAGTATTCTTCAATCAGTTCGCGATCTCTTTGTTCTCTTGCTTTTTAATTCCCTCAAGTATCTCCGTGCTTTTCTGATTCTTCCCGGTGATTCATTCTCTTTCGTCAATCATTTCCGAAATTCTTACGGTGGTTCGTTCAAGATTCTTTTTCCTTGATTATCATATTAATTCATTCGTTCTTTCCAATCATACCGGTGGTTCATGAAGACTTTCTCAAGGTGGCGCTATGTCACTTCTCAATCCTTTTCATCAAGAATAAGTAATATGCAGAATCCGTTGTTGGTCATCAATTTAATTTGATGAAGGATAAGTATACAATAAATCTTATTCTTATTTCATCCAAGTGATTAATCTTTTTCTTGAGTTTGTTCTTGATGAATAAATTCTAGTTCCAAGTCTTTCATCTTTTCTTTTCCGTAGTTCAATTTTTCTCGGCCATTTAGTGGAATCCTCCATCTAAATCATCATAAGGCTCATCTTATTCTTTCATCCTTCATTTTATCTCATCATTCTTTTTTGTTACGGAGTTCTTCATGGTGGTTCTTCATGATTTAATTCTTTCTTCAGAGTTTTCATCAATATTTTGGTGGAATTCAAGTATCTTTTCTTCTCGCATCTTGAGGTGTAATTAATTCTCCATATTCTTTGGAAGTGGAGTTTTGCATTCCTTCGTTCTTCTCAGCCATTTAACCTCTTTCGTTTGTGGTCGGTGATCAGCTCATAATTTTGAGATGTTTTCCATAAGTCCACAACAATCTTATTCTTTCGTTGTTGATTTTCTCAACAACTTCAGATCAAACCCTCCTTCTAAATTCTTTTCATTCCATTCTTCAATTCTTAGGAGCATTGTATTTGTTCATCTCGTCAAGTTTCATTCCATCCTCTGAAGTTCGTGTTCTATTCTGTCCTTGTTCAGCGGTGTGCTGCCTAAATCCTTTCAGTCTTATCTGTTTCTTTTCTCATTCTAACCACTCCGGTTAGAACGAGTGGTTTCATAGTCTATCCGATTCCGTGAGCTTTTGATTCTCGTCATTCTCGTCGTTCCTCTCTTCTTCTCGAGTGCTCTCGATTCTTTGCTTTTTCTCTTGAGTTTTTGTTTTCACCTCATCATTTTTCCCTTCCGTCTCGGTCTTAAGATCTCGGGACGAGATCTCTTGTTAGTGGAGGAGTGTTGTAACGCCCCGGATCCGATGCGCCAGGTGTCTGCCAGTTATTCACCGTCGTTGCCATGTCATTTGCTTGCGTGTTGCACTTTGCCATGTCATCTTCTGCATTTCATATCATGTCATCATGTGCATTTCATTTTGCATACGTGTTCGTCTCATGCATCCGAGCATTTTCCCCGTTGTCTGTTTTGCAATCCGGCACTCCTATGTCTCTCGGCGCCCCTTTTTACCTCTTTTCATGTCCGGGTGTTAAACGGTCTCGGAATGACCCGAGGTTTGTCAAGCGGCCTTGGTATAGCACCGGTAGACCGCCTGTCAAGTTTCGGATCATTTGGAGGTCGTTTGGTACTCCAACGGTTAACCGGGTAACCGTGAAAGCCTCCTTCTCCTTGCAGCCCAACTCCCCTTTCTAAGTGGCCCAAAACCCACCAAACTCCCATCCATGCTCTCGGTCGTTCGATCACGATCGTGTGGCCGAAAACCACACCTCATTTGGACTCTCCTAGCTCCCTCTACCTATATATATCCCCCATCCCCGAAATTGCGGTCTAACTCCCCGAAACCCTAGCTTCGTCCTCCTCCCTTGCCCGGACATGTCAGCGTCGCGCCGGACATGTCCAGCCGCCTCAGCCACGTCGCCCCGGCCAATCTCAGGCCGCCACCTCGCCTCCGCCGATGCCCTCATCCAACTGCGCGCCGCCACGTGGCACCGCGCCTCCCGCCTCCGCCGCGGCCAGCGAAACCAGCAGACCAGCCTTGAGCCAGCGCGCCCGCCGCCGCCCGCCCTTTGGCCGCCTCCCTTGCCCGGCCAGCTCCCGCTCGCCGCCTCCAGTCGCCGCCCGTCGCCCGGCGACCTATCCGCTTCGGCGCGCCTCGCCGAGCCATAGCTCGCCGCCCGGATAGTCGCGGACCAGCGCCCGCGCCTCGCCTCAACCGCCTCCCGGCCTTGCCCGCGCCGCCGGGTCGCTCGCCCGGCCGCCCGTCAACTCGGCCGGCGCCGGTGCCCGCCCTGCCGCCGCATGGCGCCGGTCTCCCCCGCGCCGCCGGGACCTCCTCCGGCCGGATCCGGTCGAGGAGCGACCGGATCCGCCTCTCCCCGTCCTCCCCGATCCCCGGCGAAATTCCGGCGAGCTCTCCGCCTGCATCGAAGTCCGTGCGAGGGTTGACCTCTTTCCCCCCCTGTTTTTCTCTCTAAGTCTTTAATCGTTGCATATTTTGTTCCATTTTCGTTGCATCATATCTCCATGCATGTAGCTCCGTTTTGCGCGTGTAATATGTCAAAATGTTCGTCTCGAAGAGTAGATCATTTCATCTCATTGCATAATTTTCGTTTGAGCTCATCTTGATGCCCGAAATGCTGTTGGAAGAGTGCTATGTGTTGTTAGTTTCTTATTTTATCAGAACATGCACTTTTGTCATTTTTGCCATGATTGATGTGTGCATCCTATGGGCTTGAGTCCTACATGTGTTTTGTAATATGCCATGTCTTCTTTCCAGGGGTGTATTCCGTGTATTTTTGTGATCAATGTGGTGACTAGCACAAGCATGCAAACTAGGTGTCTTGTTGTTGCTGATTTCAGCCCTGTTCTGCTGATATTTTGGTGCCATGTTTACTTGATGCTACAGAGTTATCCATGCATATTTTGAGATACTTCAGTAAGGATGTTTTGTAAAGCATGTCTTGATCTATCCATCCATGCCCTTGTTTGCAATTATAGAGTGCCATAGCTTGAGTCAATCAGGCTCTACTTTTGCTATCAAATGTTTCTGGCAGATTGTTTACATGTTATTCAATTTTGCCAAGGTTGTTGTGGTTGATCCTTGCATGCTATATTGTTGTTCTTGCCATGTATAGCTTCTATGACATGTCTTCTTACTGTTGGTTGCCTTGCCATGCCATGTATTGCTCTGTGGTGAGTGATTCAAGCTCACCAACATGCCTACTTGTTATCAGTTTTGACATGCCATGTTGCTGAATCTGTTATGAAACTTTCGATATTGACATGGGTGTTACTATATTTTCTGATCCTTTTTGCCTATGGTCACTAAGGGACTTCCATTCTATGCAATTAGTAGATTCATGCCATGCCTTTGTTTGCCATGATAAGTTCCTGTAACATGTTGTTTCATAGCTCTAAACATTGCAACCTGATGTTATTTTCTGCTAAGTCTGAAACTGTTATTAGTTGCAATCTTGCCATGTCATTTTGAGCATGTTCTAGTCATTTCTGGAGGTAGCTCAGTGTTCATGTTTTGTAATGCTTTACCTGTACATCATGCCCATGCCTTTTGTTATTATGTTGAGGTCCTGTAGCTTGTTGTTTTGGTGCTTGCAATATGCCTAGTTGCTGTTATGGACAGATTGTTGTCATATCTTGTATTGGGTGTATGTGTTGATCCGTTGCTCCGTTTTGAGTGTGCTCTATATGAAATTTGCTTGATTTTGCATGTAGTTTCATATTATCATGTTGGATCCTTGTTTTGAGGTGTTTTCTTGATGTTTATATGCATTTTGCACCAATGCCATGTTTAACTTGTTTTGCTCATATCTTCTAGGCTGTAGCTCCGAATCTAATGAACTTTATATGTAACTTGACTAGAATTTCGTGTAGATAATTGTGGTGCATCTTAACTTGCTGTTTAACAACTTGAACTTAAGGTTTATTCAGATCTGGACCAATTTCGAAATTTGCATATGAGGACATACCGGTATTGTTATATGTTGTTCCCGGCCTCATTTAAACTTGCTTTGGTGTGTTGTTCTTGTTTGCATCATCTCTTGCCATGAGTAGCTTCATGTAGTCTTGTCATGCATCATGCTTGTTTGTGCATCATGTCTTGTTCATGTGTGGTGTGTTTACTATGTTGTGTGCTTCTTCTTGTTAGTTCCTGTTTCGTTGCGATCGTGAGGATTCGTTCGTCTACTCTTGGTTCGGCTTCATCCGTTCGTCTTCTTCATGGACTCGTTCTTCTTCCTTGCGGGATTTCAGGCAAGATGACCGCTACCCTGGATCTCACTACTATCATTGCTATGCTAGTTGCTTCGTTCTTTCGCTATCTTTGCGCTACCTATCACTTGCTGCTCAAGCCATCCCAAATTGCCATGTCAGCCTCTAACCTTTTCACCCTTCCTAGCAAACCGTTGTTTGGCTATGTTACCGCTTTGCTCAGCCCCTCTTATAGCGTTGTTAGTTGCGGTGAAGATGAAGTTTGTTCCTTGTTGGAACATGGAGATGTTGTTCCTTGTTGGAACATGTTTACTTGTTGGGATATCACAATATATCTTATTTAATTAATGCATCTATATACTTGGTAAAGGGTGGAAGGCTCGGCCTTATGCCAGTGTTTTGTTCCACTCTTGCCGCCCTAGTTTCCGTCATATCGGTATTATGTTCCCGGATTTTGCGTCCCTAGCGGTCGGGTGATTTATAGGACCCCTTGACAGTTCGCTTTGAATAAGACTTTTCGGCAAGGCCCAACATTGGTTTTACCATTTGCCTCACCACCACCTACCTTTTCCCTTGGGATTCGCTCTCTCGAGGTCATCTTTATTAGCCCCCGGACCGGTGCTTCTCTAAGTCTTGGCTGAACCGAGCTACTGCAGGGCCACCTTGAGGCAACTTGAGGTTTGGTTTTACTCGTAGCTAGTCTCATCGGTGTTGCCACGAGCAGAGATATGTGCAGCTCCTATCGGGATTGTCGGGCATCAGGCGGTCTTGCTGGACTTGTTTTATTCTGTCGAAATGTCTTGTGGCAGGGATTCGAGACTGATCGGGTCTTCCGGGAGAAGGTCTATTCCCGTTGATCGCGAGAGCTTATCATGGGCTAAGTTAGGACACCCTGCGGGTTTGAACTTTGAAAGCCGTGCCAGCGGTTATGTGGCAGATGGGAATTTGTTAATGTCGGTTGTAGAAAACCGAAGTTGATCTTAATTAAAATACACCAACCGTGTGCGTAACAGTGAGTGTCTCTTTTGGGGTTGATCGAGAGGAGAACACGGTTTACGGGTTATGTCGGCGTAAGTAGGAGTTCAGGGTCACTTCTTGATCATTACTAGTTGCGACCGTTCCTTTGTTTCCTCTTCTCGCTCTCATTTGCATATGTTAGCCACCATATATGCTTAGTCGCTGCAACCTCACCACCTTTATCCCTTCCTTTCCCTTTAAGCTTTGCTAGTCTTGATACCCATGGTAATGGGATTGCTAAGTCCTCGTGGCTCTGATTACTACACCACCGATTGCAGGTACAGGTTTGCGATGATCATGGCCTTGAGGCGATGTTTGCTTGTGTTGGAGTTCTTCTTACGCTTCTTCTTCAATCGGGGATAGGTTCGGTCGGCAGCTGGGCTAGCGAGGTGGATGTCGTTTGAGTTTACTGTTTATGTTTCATCCGTTGTCGGATGTTGTTCTTATATTGATGTTGATGTATTCTTGTGGCATTTGTTGCCTTATGTATGTATCCCCATCTATTATGTAATGTTGATGTAATGATATCCACCTTGCAAAAGCGTTTCAATATCGGGTCTATCCTTGGTGGGACCGTCGAGTTCCTTTGGATAGGGTGCATATTGGGCGTGACAGGAATGAGCCTATATAAACCCCAGGGCACCCATGCAAAGGTTGGAACCTAGTAGTTTTAGACACACGCATAGAGGAGAGAAAAGAGCTAGCCGTGCCCTTCTCCTTCCTCACCCCGAACAACTCAAGGAGCATCTCGTACTCACTTTGCCATAGTGATCATCGGAGACCCATGAGCAGCGATGGGGTGTTATCTCCTCGGAGAGCCACGAAGCTGGGTAAGATTAGCGGCGTGCATGTCTTCGCCTCATCCGTTTCGAGGCACCGGCGACGTTCTACTCGCCCCCTCCATGATAAGCCATCCTTTGGCATATGTCGCACCCAACCCCCGACATCAAGTCAAGCACCCAATTCCAGCAAGTTTCAACCTCTTTTAGATTTTCTTTCCATTTATTTTATCCTCAAAACATTTCCTGTCATTTATTTTGGGCCTTGATGCTTTACAAAGGAACCACCAGAATCCCTTTGAGTCTTGGTCCCAAATAAACTCCCCTGGCTAGTCCTTAGTACCCTCAACCTAGATCCATCAAGATCTACTAGTCCATAGTTCAAATTTTTTTTAATATGCTTGCTGCAAGTTTGAACCAGATTTGCCTTTTTTGGTAAAATTCATTCTTTTTCTTTTCCTAAAAATTTGAGATAAATCAGGCAGCCTCTGGATGCATCAAGAGACCACCGCACCAATCCCAGCTCAAGAAAAATTTTCCACATGCCCAAATCATTTAAGTCGAGCAGTTGGTGTGCACTGTTTCTGTGCAAGTTCAGAAAATTCAGAGTTTCAGTTCTGCCGTCAGTGTCGTTTTCTTCAGAGTCGCGGCGTCAATCTCGCCAGTGCTCGCTCTGGCTTCTTTCTCCCTGCTCCTTCTTCTTATACACCGCGCCGCAGTCGTTTGGGCCAGGCGCGGCGTCGTGGCGGCGTGTCTCGCCAGCGGCGTCTTCAGCGGTGGCGAGAACCACAATGGCGTAGCGAGGCCAGCCACGCCATACGGCGCCGTACAACACCGCCCACACCACCAGGAGCCTCCGCGTGGCTGTCCTTTCCCCCTGTGCGTGCTGCAGAGCCGTCACCGTGGCTGAGAAAGCGGCGCGCTCTGCCGCCCGGCGTGCCCGTGAGGCCGTTCCGTCGAAACCACGGGGCGAGCAAATCCAACCAAGGTTAAGCGGCTGGGTGGAGCGGTGGACCAATCCGCAACTGCCTAGCCACCTAAATCGCCTGCCCAACCACTGCCTCGCCGTAATTGCTCGCCGGAGATACCCCGTTCTCGGCAACCGCCTCGGACCGGCTATAAAAGGAGGCCTCGAGCTCGTTCTCGACCCAGCACCACCCCTCCACCTCGCCAGCACTGCGCCCAGCCACTAGGAGGACCTCGGGGAGGCCTTCTTCCTCGACTCCGGCCGGCCCGATCCGCTTCGGGCTCCGGCAAGATCCTCTCTGGTGAGAGCAACCCCGCCTCCCAAACCTCGTCAGCAACCTCCTAGTGCACCCACTCTTCTAACCTGAGCCCCAATTTGAAGTTTGCAGCCCTCCTCGGCGAGATCCATCACCGCCCAAACCACCGTCCGCCGGAGTGGAGGCCGCCGTTGACGTGGTGCTCGCCGACGACCAACTCCACCACCCACAGACGCGAAAGAGATCCGTGACTCCGTAGGTACCATCCAATCCCCCCACCTCGCCGTGGATCAACGCCGGTGACCACCGCGAGCCTCGGGCGCCGGTAAACTCTGTTTTAAAATTTTAAACCTGACATGCGGGACCCCCTCGTCGGCCTCTCTCTTTTTATTCGAAACGTTTTCTGAAGAAAACGCCTTCGGGCAAAATACGTTTTCCCTTCGGGTTGGCGTATTACTATCCAAAGCGTTTTCTGTTTTTCTAAACAAGCCCCTGGAAGGTTTCTGTTTCATCACAGATTAGTCCCTGGACTAAAACCTTTATAACTTTACAAAAAAGATGATTTTGAGTTGATTCTTTTTCCGTCATCTTTATTTTTCTGTCTAGTTTTTTATCATATTTATTTGAAAAATATTTGGAGCAATTTTTATACACGCACGGTATTCACGTAGTATCCGATTTTTTTGTATACCGTAGATACGAAGGAGGTGACGGAACCGTAAACTTCACGAGCTAGACTCAACTACTCCGAACCAGGCAAGCATGTTTGAACCTTTGATATGATGAGTGTTTTGCATGTTTGCTTGAGTAGTTATTTCATGGCATGTTTATATAAGCATCGATGGGTGTTATATTGCATGCAAAGGCAACTCTGAGTGGGCTTCGAAACTTCATGTGTTCATTTGATGGGAGATAACATGATCATGTGGTGACATGAAAAGTGGTAAGCTGGTATTGTTGAAGCATGCCAGTCTTATGTCAACCGTTTATCTCCAGTGTTAACGTGGATCAAGTCATGTTCCGTCCGTTCCCTTTTCATGCTACCGCATGTTTTCTGCAAAGAATACAGTTTAGTAAGTTGCAAACCTCTTTCCTTGTACACACCAAATAGAGGGGCCGTGATGAGGTTCCATGGCCTGGATTAAAGCCCGTCATCGGTCGGGGGCATGGGTGTTTCCATTTGGGACGAGAGGGGCACCCTTAGAACCTGCGATATAAATTTGATCACATGCTAATCGAGGTTGTGGCCTCCCGTCTTAGAGTTTTTCTTGAGCGTTGCCCGGGGTGATTCACGGCAGCGGAATGTGGAATGGGTGTGTCTTGGTTAGATGTGTTTCTCCTAAAATACCGTAAGCGGAACTAGTCCTTTGTGACTCTGAAATCCGTTGGCTGTGGTTGAAGTACAAACTCTGCGAGTCAAAACCATTCAAGTAGCCGTGTCCATGGTCAAGGACTGTGATCAACATATCGGTGTCAATATCGATTATCGGTCTCAGCGTCCGCCTCGATGTCGGTCTCGATGTCGGTCTCGGTGACAATCTCCGGTGAATAAACATGAGTGGTAAACCGGCTGAATGTTATTCTGTGGATGGACTAACCAGTTTATTATTATGTCTTGAGTATTTCCTTGGGATGATTTAAATTCATAAGCTACTTGAATTCAAATGGTGAAATATAAGCCCTTTATGTGATGTCGCTCGAGGCGTCCATTTGTAGCATCCTTGTTATTTACTTTTGATATAAGCCCTTTATGTGATGTGGCTCGGACGTCCATTGTGGCATTCTTGTCATTACTTTTGATATAAGCCCTTTATGTGATGTCGCCGGACATCCATTGTAACATCCATGTTATTTACTTTCGGTATAAGCCCTTTTAGAGATGTCGCTTAGGCGTTAGATTTATGTACACCTTTGTCGTTTTATATTTCTATATAAGCCCTTTATGTGGTGTGCATACGGCGCCTGATTGCTGACATGCTAATTTATTTTTTACCTTTCAAGGCGTCGCCGAGACACCGATTGGTTTTCAGTTATTTTATTGGGATTTGGGAGGACTACGCTTGACTTCCTTTTATTTAACATGCAGCATAAAATTCATTATCTGAGTGTGCATTACTAGTACGCTCATATGCATCATTTTGCATTTGTTATATCTTATGTCAAACTGTCTTGCGAGTACATTCAAAGTACTCACACGGCATTGATTTGGCGGATGTTGATGAAGGCGATCTTATGGATGAAAATGCGATAAGCGAGTCCGATACCTAGAGGAGTCGGTCAGTCCCGATGCGATCTGGAATTGGTCACTTGTATAATATACGCTTCCGCTACCCAAATAAATTCATCAAGCCCCACTCCGGCGCTCGATGAGCTATAAGATTTTGGAGTCATGTCACCCACTTCACTGTGACATATCCACCACCACTTCTATCACGAGTTAGTAGTTATGCCACCATACCTCTTGTGTCATATCCGCCTTTATGTATTATATCGGCGTGCTTGTAATAAATGGTTGAGCAGCCTCAGCTCAACCCTGTATAATATTTAGTACTCCTGGATTTCTGTATCAAGGATTTGTCTACCAGTAAGGAGGATTCTTCTATACTGGTCCGATAAAAGGGTCGGTTTCTCAATAAATGCTTTATTGGAAAAACTGGTCACGACAACCTTAGTACGAGCCGGGCTGGTTGTAAGGAAGCCACTAGGTGCGATCGCTAATCGGTTATTAAGCGTCTTAAGTGCTATTTTAACATTTTGCAAATGTAGCAATTTTACATTGGTCATCATAAATTTATGATTTGACTATTCAGAATTTTGTCTACCTTTGTAGATGGCTAGCGGCGATTGTGAGTCATAGGTGTTAGCGGTGTACGAGGGGTTTATCAAGCTTCTCGTCTCCATTGTCAAGGTCACAATTGGGCCATCGGCTCGTCCAGGAGTTCACACTCTACCGGCACAAGATCATGACAGTGTGTCTATGCACCGGGCCGTGGTGCAATTCAAGGAAGGGCGTTCGAGTCATGCGCTTCCGATTTGTGGGGAGGGCCATGCCTACAGAGAGGCATGCCATGCAGATGGCTGCCCGTGAGGCGATAGCTCGTCTCCAGGATGTTCTTCCTTCGATGAAGACTCGTCGCTACCGCTACCTCCCATGCCACGTGCCATACACTTGTCACTATGCATTCGCTTGCCCTAGGGGAGAGAGAGATGAGGCTATTGAGATGCTTGTTGAGTATCTCAAAGCTCTTGAGGCAGCTTTTGATAACCTCGTGGACGACCTTGTGGCTGCTCGTATGGACTCTATTCAAGGCTGTTCCGCCAACAGGAGGGAACTCCTCCATACGGCACCACCACTGACTTTCGTCTCGTCCTCAGCATCCTATACACCTACCATCTTGGCCACCGCTCGCCGCCTGCCTACCACTGAGGAGTTTGACCAAGTCATTGCTCCTACTCCAGTCCGTGATGCACCACCTGCTGCACCTGCACCAACTCCTCAGCTCAGTACTTCACGCCTGGAGCCTATTAGTGAGGAGGAGGTTGAGTCTCCAGCATCACTGGGTCTTACCCTCGGTAGGCCGAGGGAAGTCTTTACCATCTCCGACTGAGTGTGCCTAGCAGCCGTGCGATGTACCAGCTTGTATGATATGTTTATATGTATATAGGTTTGGTGAGAAGTAGTTTGTGTGCGCATCATGTAGGAGCTCGGAGAAGTGCACTAGCCTAAATAATATGTCAGGAAGGTGTACGCACATCCTGAGTGATGTATTGTATAATTATGACTCGCATGTAAGATATGTACTGAGCAGTCCTTCTCCATGCGCAATCAAATATTTTCTTGAAAAATCTTAGAGTCTTTAAAAATTATGCCTTTGCAAAATTATTTATTTTTGCGACTCAGATTTTTTTTTCTCATGAGTTATACAAAAATACCCCAGAGTGGAAAATGCCTCGTCCCTGAACTCGTTCCATGCCAAGTCCGCCGGAAGAAAATTATGGTACCGGACAAGCAACAATTTCACACGAGGCAGTCAAATCGAGCAAAGGCGGTGAAGCAGCATTCTCTCAAGTATGTAAGCCTTTATGAGCAAAGCCAGCAGCAGCATCAAGAAATGATGAATCATGTTATCAATATGGGAAATCACCGTGAACCATATCAGCAGCATTCAAATTGTGCGAACTACAAAGACACGTCTCTAACGTTCTCTCACAGCGATGATAGACCTCCACGAGGCCGATGATTGGCTTGAGACATTGAAAGGAAGTTAATTATTGCACAATGTTTGAACCGTGAGAAGGTACTTTATGCACCTCACTACCTCCTTTGGAGCAGCTGCATCATGGTGGGAAAATTTCCTACATGCACCCCAATGAAAATAACATCACACAGGAAGAATTTAAAGAAGGTTTTCATGGGGCACACATTCCCGAAGCATTATGAAGATCAATAAAGGGAGTTTGATGACCTCAAGCGAGAGAAGCATGATAGTATTTGAGTATAATAGTCGGTTTACTCAACTATCTCATTATGCCAATGAAGAGCACATGACTGAAAATAAAAGATGGAAAAATTTCGGACGATGCGGCACCAGACACTTAAATGCCAGCTGGTCGTACACACCTTCGGTTGAAACACTTGTGGATAAGGCTATTACATTGGAAAATGGCGCTGCAGCTTGGAGGATTTTACAAGCCCAAAGGGACAAGACTACTCACGCTCGCAACAACGGAACAAGACTGATTTTTAGAAAAATGGAGCAAACAAACCCACGACCAATGTTCCACGCTCAAACAAAAAATTTCATGCAAGGGACAAGGATTTTACATATCGCCCAGGTGTTACTTGCTATGCATGTGGAGAGGAAGGACACTATGCCAAACAGTGCCCAAAACCAAGGAACTCGGCCCCCAAGCCGAACAACGGTGGAAATAATCTAGCTCCCAAAGCGTAACAACTTCAACCCCAATAACAACCACAAGAAGGTCACTTGAACCATGTGACCAAGGAGGAAGCACGAGGATGCCCGGATATACGTACTCGATGCGTTCCTGTCAACACAATACCCTTGCGGTTTTGTTTGATTACGGAGCTTCTCACTCGTTCATTTCAAAGAAATTTGCTGCGACATGATTTTCGATGCTTCCCTTGGAAAAATCCATGATCATCAAGTCCCCGGGATTAAGAAAATCACTCAGAGTTACTGCCGAGGTGTGGTAGTTGAGATTGAGAGATTAAAGTTTCAGGCGAACCTCATTGTATTGGAAAATAAGCGACTGTATGTTATGCTAGGAATGGACTGGTTAACCACCAACAAGGGATTTATCGACTGCTTCAATCGGACTGTAATTCTTACTCATCATCACGAGAAGACGATAAAGGTTGCAGCTCAAGAAAGACCAGTATCACGGCAACCAAGGTTGAACAAGGTGGACATTCCAGAGTTAAGAAAAGTTCCAGTGGTGTGTGAGTTCCCTAACGTATTTCCCGAAGAACTACCAGGCATGCCACCAGACCGGGAAATAGAATTCATCATTGAACTAGCACCTGGAATCACCCCCATTTACAAGAAACCCTACAGACACTACAAAAAAATACACTTCCGTGATGATACGTGTTTGTCACGATGAAGTCGCATTTTTGTCATGCATGTACATCCATGACAAATTTATGCGAATCAAGATAGTCATACGTGTTGTCATAGAAGTGTACCATGACATTACCAAAATTATCATCACGGAGTGTCCACTTCCATGACGATAAATCGTAGCGTCACGAAGTGCTTTTCGTCAAGGGTGGCCGACCGTGGCATCCGTAACGGAACACCGTTAAGCTATCGGGTCGGGTTTTGGATCCGATAACCCGTTAACAGCCCGACCAATGGGGATTTTCCGTGTAAAATCATCATTGGCTGGAGAAACTGCGTGTCGGCTCATCGTTGGGGACAGATGTCATCCACTCATTGGACGAAGGCGCCTATGATCGTCGACCGTGTACGCTAACGAGGCCCATTCACGTGCAAGCCGGCCCGGATAAAATTAGCAGGCCAGCCCATATAAGGCCTACTTGTGTCAGCTCCATTTAAGCCCACGGCCCATACGAGATGTGCTAGTTCGACCCGTCAACGGCCCGTTAAAGATTTGTCACCATTGCAGCCCATCTTCAGTTCGAGCCCGTTAACAGCCCGCTATATATTTGGGCTCAATATCGGCCCGATGAGATTTTGGCCTGTTAATGGCCCATTTAATGGATGGGCCAATTTTTAGGATGTACATCTTTCGGCCTTTCAGCGACCCATTTAAATGTTGGGCTGGTTTACGGCCGGTGTGTCTTCGGCTGTTAACGGCCCATAAATCTGATGGGCCATTGTTGTCGGACACTGAGTTTGACCTTTTAGCGGCCCATTTAAGTGTTGGGCCAATTTTACGGCCGGTGTCACTTCGGCCTGTTGGCGGCTGTCGGTTGTCAAAACGGCGGATCTCGGGTAGGGGTCCCGAACTGTGCATCTAGGCGGATGGTAATAGGAGACAAGGGACACGATGTTTTACCCAGGTTTGGGACCTCTCGATGGAGTAATACCCTACTCTGCTTGATTAATATTGATGATATGGGTAGTACAAGAGTAGATCTACCACGAGATCGGAGAGGCTAAACCCTAGAAGCTAGCCTATGGTATGATTGTTGTTAGTCCTCTCGGACTAAAACCCTTCAGTTTATATAGACACGAATAGGGTTAGGGTTACGAGTCGGTTACAATGGTAGGAAATCTACATATCCGTATCGCCAAGCTTGCCTTCCATGCCAAGGAAAGTCTCATCCGGACACGGGGCGAAGTCTTCAATCTTGTATCTTCATAGTCCGAGTCCGATAGCGGTGATAGTTGGCTATCCGTACACCCCCTAATCCAGGACTCCTCGGTAGCCCTGAACCGGGCTTCAATGACAGCGAGTCCGGCGCGCATATTGTCTTCGGCATTGCAAAGGCGGGTTCCTCCTCCGAATACTTCATAGAAGATTTGAACACAAGGATAGTGTCCGTCTCTGCAAAACAAGTTCCACATACCACCGTAGAGAATAATTTTTGCAGATCTGTGGCGCATTCATGCGTGACATCACACCACGGCCAAGCCTTTATTGAATCGTTTTTTCTGTCCCACCTCGGTAGCGTTTAGCGGCGGTTTCTTGCACGTCTTATCAAAGCATAGATCATGCCCCCTTATTCGGGATTCTCATCAATACGGACGTGGGTAACCCAACCGTGCCCGTTAGCGCCTCCTCTATCGGCGAGTCCCAATGCGACCACGGGGAGGCTCTTGGTATTCAATCTCTTTATAATGAGACCAAGGCCCTCTTCTTTTCCACCCTCCATCGAGTTAGCCTCGCGCCGAGTTCTAACACCCAAAGCTTCAGATTTAGGCGCTTTGGACCTTGACGATGTCCGGCTCCGACCAGCTCGGCGATGGATGTCTTCTTCCGTCCGAGAAGAAGATGTGCTAAAAGCTGCGAGGCGCGGTATCTAACGGCGAGATTTTTATAGGCTGCTGCTCGGGGCAGGTCATTCCCACTCGAGCCCGGCGAGAGCATGGTGTTAAGTGTCTCACTTCCTTGAGGTTTAGGCTTCCAGCGGATCCCTTTGTGCGAGGGCTCATGTTTTATTATGGGCTGGGTTTCCATGACTTGAATCCGAGTCCATCCTCCGGATCTCGTCATTCATTGTCATTATGTGAAGCCTTTCTCCGCATTACCCCTCACGCCGGATTGTGGCTCAAGACTTTTAAGGTGGGCGAAGATGATCAAGGGCAGCAGGCGAGTCGCGGAGGGGCTATCATAAGCAAGTCTTGCTGATGCTCCGTGGCCGAGGCTCTTTTGGCGGAGCTTGGTTTGTAAGCAGCAGGAGTGGTTCTATATCACCACTCCCGGGGCACCAAATGGGTGGCGCTTCCGCCTTCGCTCAGGTCCACCACAGTGGTGGCGTCATGGGTCAACAAGGGGCTCGTTGGGGGCCGTCCAGGGCGTTCCTGCATTGCGGGGCCGTGTTCGAGACCTCAAGAAGAGATCAATCTGGTCGTAGTGGCGTAGGTTATGTTGATTGGGCCTTCTGCCCTACAAGCGTCGCCCCCTCAAATGCAGTGGGAATTTAATCCGGAGGACCACGAGCTCTCAACATTTTATGGATGCGGCGCGCGTGGAGATGTATAAACTGTTCTTTGGATCACAAGAGAAGTGTCGGACTGGCCGAGGGCCTTGAGGACTAAGCTGCTGTCGCTTGGATACTCAAGTAAGTAGTCACTGTGCCGGACAGGCTGTCCGTTCATTTATCACAAACTTGCCCTTAAAGGGCTGTTTCTTGAATAGGAGTGAATAAGCGAAGGCAAAGTTGATAAGGTGTCGGCTCCCTCCGGAGACCACGCCGGATCCGTCTTGACCAAGATCTTGAAGGCAGCGCCTTGTGAAGAAAGCGAAGGGGGGCGGGGAAGCAACTGCCTCCATGAAGGAGGCTTTAGGAAGGAGGATCAAAGTCCCACCCTCCAAGGAGAGAAGAGGACAGCCGGAAGATCCGGAGGTCAAGGCCTCAAAGGGAAAGAAATCTTCGTCGGAGAGTCCGTGGCTGGGAAGTACCCCAGCCGCACTATTTCCCCAAGGGATCAGCCCTCAACGAGCCGTAAGTAAAAGAAGGGTCTTGTAATAAGGACATCCTGTATTTATTTCGAAGATAACGAAATTATACCTTGTAGTTCGGATCTCAGCCCTTCTCGCAGACCTCGTCTTGAGGATCTTCTTAGGAGATGATGGAGGCAACGCCTCCACTGTCGCACCTTCATGCGGTAGGCGACCACAGGTGTCATCGCGGAGGTTTCCCAGTCTGGCGGGGCGGAAGGTCAGCGCCAAGCTGGCGTCTTGATCGGAGGTGAAGGATCTGCTCAGGCGGCGGCTATCTCGAAGATCACCGTGCGCTAATGGAGTGCGGTGATTGAAAAATTGCATCCGAGGCGGATTGCATGAAACCATCGAAGCTTCTTGGCGGGGTTGAGTGCATAAAATGATGTACCTTGGCAGTTATGCATATAGAATCGCCTGTATAGATAGTAGCCCACGAGACTCGGTATGTTGTCAAAATTGACGGCGTGCGAGATTATAATCTCGATTATAACATATCGCGCTCCTAAATAGGTGGCGGGCGTCCGATGGCCAGCTGGGTGATGAATTTGCCGAACTAAGCGGCAACTTGGCGAAGCAGATCACGGACATCGCGCTTGTCAATAAGCGGTTTGACAAGTCACAAGGTATGCGACTTCTTCGCGGACGCCTGGTAAGGGAGCTTGACGCCCATGCCTTACAACATGTATGCTTAATGCAGATGGTGCCGCTGCTATGGAGAGCCTTCGGGCGGAGCTCGCCCGAGCTAAAGAGCAAGCCAGAAATAGTAATGTGGCCGCTTTAAGGGTGGCTGAAGAGCTAAAAGCCGAACGGGCTGCTCACTGCCGAAGCAAAGAGGAAATGGCCGATATGGCCATAAAGTTGAAGAATGCTACCGACCGCTGCGGGGTTCTTGAAAAAGAGCGTCAAAGCGAACAGAGGACCTGAAAAAGGCCACCGCGAAGCCAAGGATGCCGCTCCTAGCGAGAGCTGCAAAGGAGGAGCTGCGTCGGTGTGGATGTTGCTGCTGCGGAAAGTTGTTTACGCTGCGGAGGAAGTTCACGGATCGAAGTATGCTCGGTTGGACGGTTGTGGAGTTCGGAGGATGCTTATCTGGATTTAGCGGCGAGTGCCGCAGACGCGTCGAGCACCGAGGCGGAAGGGGCATAGAAGGGAAGAGCTGTTTTGGTCGCGATTCCATAGTCGAGGCGTCCTCTTCCGTTAACCGATCGTATGGCGAATGGGCGAGCTGCATCGATTGTCCGGACTTGCCATGAAGCATGTCGTGACTCATTTGTGGCGGGAAACCTCGGCGAAGAGTTATTTTGGCTTAATGCAGCAGTTCCTAGGTGATGTACAGCGTATCGGCGCAATGAAGCGGTCGGCGTGCATTGAGGTCGCGGATGGCTCTTGCCGTGTCAAGACATCTTGGGCGAAATGAAGGCCACCGGCGTTGCGTCCCCAGATTGAGACGGAAGCGATTACCGTCGGCGCTATTTTGAGGAAGTCTGCAGGCGCTCGTTTAATAGAGGCGCGGTGCTCGAAGGATATTATGTTTAAATGACATGTATGATTTGTGAAAACAACGTTTCAATATAATATAAGAGCTTTTTATACTTGTGCGTTCAAGTATTAAAGCGCCTCATGTCGGACGTTGATGTATATGTGTATATAACTGAAGATGGCAGTCTTGACTGGCCCCCACGCACATAGTCTTGAGGCGTTTACAAAAAGGCGCATTTTCACATAATCCAACGTCTTGGTCCTGTGAAGGAGGTGATAAGCGTAGCAAACTAGGCAACGGACTATAATTCTTTATCACTTTCACTTAGCCATAGGAGCTCGATGGTGGGGCTACTATATAGCCCCTAGGGCACCGCGCTCTTCGGTCGAGCGGCGTGTGTGCACTGACGGAAGCGACCCTTCGTCAATGCGGGGAATTCTAAACATTCCGCTGGGTCGCCAGTGGTTGACCAGTCTCACGCTATATCATGATGATCGATTTTAGCTTTCTCCTTTGAGGTGCTCAACCCAGCTCAGCGGGGCACAATCGCGGTGGTTCTCCAGCGCTACCTTAGCCGATATAGCGGGCGTAAGGTACCAAAACATGGGAGTCGGGCAAACCCAACATTTTACCAAAGACATGATTGGAGCTGATGCATATAAGGCCCTAACTTTCGAGGCGCGAACACTCCCTAAGGTATTCGGTCTTTATGAAAGCAGGCAGAATAATGCCTAAGCCCACAGTGTCAGTGCAGCAAAAAATTCTGGTGCGGCCCGATGCCAAAGCGCCAGCCTCCTCCTCGGTTATAGTAAGAAACCGGAGATTTGTATCAACAAGAGCAGTAAAAAGGTTTACTGAGGTCTTAATCTGAAAAGGATCCTTGCGGCGGGTCCTGCTTGCGTCTGCGCTGTGTCTCCGTTGTGCCGTATCTGGGCGGGTGTATACGGTGTTCATCTGTAAAAGAAGAACTTAGTTGAAAGAAAAAATATCGTGCGAGAAATGTACTTTATATTAAATAAGCAGATCTGTTAGGAAGGTGAATAAAATTGAGCTTTATTGTCTCTGTTGTACATGCATGCAGCCCCTTGTATGGGGGCATGCGCTAGTAAGCGCCCGGACTCGTCTAGCCGTGTCGGGGTTTGAATGACCTATTCAGGTGCTTTGATTAGCGGGCGGATTGGTGTGGGGCTGTCAAGGCAGTCTCACATTCTTCCGTTCTCGAGTAACATAATACTCCCTTTTAATGAGATGATGTCGCGTGGACGGGCATTTTAAGTGTAAGAGATGCATAATGCGGTATTGCGTTAAAGCGGTAGCTTCACGTGATAGTGCTTGATAGCTACTTTCGAATGGGGCGATGTGGAAGGTTAACTTTTCGGCGGAAGTTGTCGGATGAGCGAACACAACTTCTAGCGATGAGGAGCCCGTACAATGGGCATCTGGCTGGCATTACCCCTTTGAAGGAGGTGTTGCTATGGCGAATTTTGGTTGGGTCTATCCCCATTTTGCGAATTGTGTCTGATATAGCAGGTTTAGATCGCTACCTCCGTCCATTAGGACTTGTGTAAATTGGAGTCCGTCGATTATAGGATCTAATATCAAGGCAGTCCATCCTGCGCTCTGGATACTTCGGAATAGTCACGATGATCGAAGGTGATTGGTTTTGACAACCATCGTTTGGACTCTGCTTTGGGATGAACCGTGCGGCACATGTTTCTATGGGCCGCCCTGTTTTTCCTTTTGTCACTTGGCGTGAATTCCTTTGTTTTGACTTTTTGTGGGAAATTCTTTTGTTTTCGGGGCTCTGCTTGTGGTGCTCGTCATCATCCTCACTTGGTGTGTCGAGCCCTTGTGTTCGACATTGAGTCTGCGGACTGCTTGAAGACCAACAATCTCTGTGGGTATGGTTTGCGGGCTTCCAGAAGTCTTGTGGATTTGGCATATCTTGTCCAAGATTTTGTTTAAGTTGGATAGCTCATCGCTATTGTCCTTAAGGGCAGTTTTTATTGTTCTGCCGTGAGCTTTTGAATCGGCGTTGATTGTCGCGCTCTTTGGACCGTTCCACTTAATCGGTAGCTGGTCCTTGCTACGTCGTGGTTTTCCATTCCATCCTGACCCGGATGTACTTGGGTGCTGATCGCATCTTGCTAGCCAGCTATCCTCTCCAGCATAAGCGGGTCATGAAACTTATTAGTGCAGCCATTGTTCTCGGCTTCTCTAGCGAGGTGTCAGTGAAACCATTCGTCTCGGACGTTGTGTTTGAAGCTACTAAGGCTTGGCGTCGGACGATCGACTATTTGGTTCTTTTGGTGAGAACTGTTCCGAATTTGCGAGCTGACTCTCGGGTTGCTGAGTTATATGACTTAAATAAATGCGCATCCGGAGGATGGACATAAGTCCCTTGAAAATTTTCGAAAAGCATCCTTGAGATCTTCCCAACTTCAATGGTATTTTCGGGAGGCTTTTGAGCCAATGCGGGCTGGCCCTTTGAGCTTGAGGGTAACTGTTTTTATGGCGTGGAGATCATCTCCTCTAGCCATGTGTATGTGGAGGATGTAATCCTCAATCCGAGACTCCATGGTCTATTGTTACATCGTATGCCTCTATGTTTACGGGTTTGAATCATTTGGGAATTCGTGATCCGGCACCTCATCGGTGAAACACGGGGTGTGCGGCACCCCTATATTTGGGTGTGCCGTGATGTTGGATATTTGGCGTGTTGCATTGCTTTGAAGAGCTTGCTTTCGGCCCATAGATGGACCTAAGCTGGGCCATCCTTTTGATCTGAATCCTTATGCGGATCGCGTACCGGCTTGTGTGCGGCGCCATTTGCCGCTCTCTTTTGCCGTGGGGTCGTCCATCCGGTTGGGTGGGCTTCTTGCTTTTGATTGTGGGGCTCTCGGCCTCCTTATCAAATCAGGCGATAGTTTTCTCTTTGGGTAGCTCTTTGTTGGCGACTATCGCCGTATTTGTCTGTGGTGTTGAGTACTTTGCTCCATCTGATTACGAGTGCATCTTCCGCTGTTTTGAGCTTCGCTTACCTTTTTCAGAACCAGCGATGGCGGCGAGCCTTTTGTGGAGGTTCTTCTGCTCCAACAATTTGTCGGCGTGAGATCGTCCGATTTATTATCTTCGCCGGGACGGGTTGTTTATCAAGTTGTCTGTTGGACGGTTGCTTTCGATAGCATGTTCATCGTCCACGAATCTCCTTGCTCTATGGCTGGGTCTTTGTCGGCGGG
This sequence comes from Aegilops longissima, assembly GCA_021605205.1. NCBI lineage: Eukaryota > Viridiplantae > Streptophyta > Magnoliopsida > Poales > Poaceae > Aegilops > Aegilops longissima. The sequence continues at coordinate 26,537 of JAHIAM010003325.1, forward strand.
ACTTGAGTGCGGCGTTTACGTTGCCGTTTGGCTGCTTTTGAGGATTTATCCTTCGTGGTGTCCCGTTGTCCCTCGTCGTCACTTCCTTTAGGTGTATCCACCATGTATACATCATGGGATGAGGTGGTTGTCGGTATCCTATAGGTGTTGGTTCATGGTTGTCTCCTACATCGTCGTCCATACCGTCGATGTCTTGGTCGAAATCGAGCACGTCATTTAAGCTTTCTCGGTGGCTACAAAGTGGGCGGTGGGTGGGCGTTGAATTTCTTCGTCGTCGCATCCCAACCTTCTGACCGTAGTCCGGCCAGGCTCTCTGATAAAGAGAGACTTTAGTGAATTCAGGATGCCGCCAAAGGCGAGTCTTTGAAAGATGTCATGGCGATGAACTCCATGACGGCGTAATCGGATTCGATTGGCGGTAGCGGAGGTTAGTCGGAGAGAGTCCGGCGCCTTGAGTCACGGTCTTCGCATAAAGGACGAGGATGGAGTTCGGCTCAATCGCCATAAAGATCATAGCCCCGGCGGTGTCCAACCACTCGTCCTCGTCGAAGTCAGCTCGAGCTAAGGGTGAGGCGGGCTGAGTGCGGCCTCGAGGCCCTGTTCGGCGGTAGAGCTAGATCGTGCCCATTGAGGCGATGCGGCTTGCAGCTTGGCTATGGCTCGAATCCGTCGAAGGTCAAGTCTCCGCGGACATCGGCCGTATAGTTCAAGCTTCAAATCGACACGATGGCGGGCGTAGCTTCGATCTGCTCGGATGGCCTAGCGAATTGGCCCGCAATGCAAAGCCGCTGAATCTGAAGATCTGTCCGGGAGAAAAGTCTCACCCGGACTGCGTCGTTCTTGATGATTAAAAGAGCCATCGGGCCTATAGGTGGCGACAGAGGAACTCTCAATGAAAGCACCAATGTCGGTGTCAAAACCGGCGGATCTAGGGGTAGGGGTCCCGAGCGTGCGTCTAGGCGGATGGTAACGAGGAGACAAGGTACACAATGTTTTTACCCAGGTTTGGGCCCTCTCGATGGAGGTAATACCCTACTCCAACTTGATTAATATTGATGATATGGGTAGTACAAAGTAGATCTACCACGAGATCGAGAGGCTAAACCCTATAAGCTAGCCTATGGTATGATTGTTGTTAGTCCTCTCGGACTAAAACCCTTCGGTTTATATAGACACGAATAGGGTTAGGGTTACCGAGTCGGTTACAATGGTAGGAAATCTACATATCCGTATCGCCAAGCTTGCCTTCCACGCCAAGGAAAGTCCCATCCAGACACGGGACGAAGTCTTCAATCTTGTATCTTCATAGTCCAGGAGTCCGGCCAACGGTGATAGTTCGGCTATCCGGACACCCCCTAATCCAGGACTCCCTCAACGGCCAATAAATCAGTTGGGCCATATGTAGTCGGACCTGAGTTTTGGCCTTTTAGCGACTCATTTAAGTGTTGGGCCAATTCCCGGCCCTTTGTGCCTTTCGGCCTGTTAACGGACCATAAATGAGTTGGGCCATTTGTAGTCGGACCTTAGTTTTGGCGCTTTAACGGCCCATGCCCTTCATGGTCCAATACCAGCCCGGTTTCTCTTCGGCTGCTAAAGGCCCACAACCTGATTGGGTCATTTACAATCTGACCTGACTTTCAGCCTCTTAGCGGCCCATGGTCTTCATGGTCGATTACAAGCCCATTGTCTCTTCGGCTGCTAAAGGCCTACGGTATAGTTGGGCCATATGTAGCCCAAACTTAGTACGACGGCACATTAACGGCCCGTGAAATAAAGCTGGGCTACTGTTGCCGCTTGATGTCGGCACTGTTAACGACCGGGAGGTAAGAGGGCGACCATTAACTTCGGCCTAATGCGGCCCATTAACTTAATGGGTCCACTAAAGTTCGTACATGTCTTTAGGCCAAATTAGATAATTTGAGCCCATTACGATGAGCAATTATGCAGGACCAAAACCGATCATGCAAAAGTCGGCATACGAGGGAATAACGTTGCACATCCGGCATATACTACGAAATTACATCCTTTGGGCAATCAAAGATTGATGCCATTGCAAATAAATAAGCAGAACCTAACCATCTACAACGTCACAATCGCAACCTCGGCGCAGATGGCGCCCATAAGCATGTTGGCAAGTTCTTTCAGCTTTGCTACACTTTCTCTAAAACATTGATCGGTTGTTGTGTGCATACGACTTTGCACCTCTGATTCATCCACCATTTTATCATTGCTTCAGCCATTAATTGGTTCACAAACATACATTTATTCCATTGCATTGAGGCGGAGGATCTTGAACAGATTCAGATGGCGATTTTGGCGGTCTTGTATTATTGATAGTGGAGTTTCTCGACCACTGCATCATAACATAAATTAGGGATGACAACCAAATAGATTAATCATGAGTTATTGTCATATTACCTGGCCTAGATTCTTTGGAAAGAAACAATGGGGTTGCCTTGCTGTTTTGAGTTTATCTTCTTATCTTGACCTTTGCACAAAATTAACACACTAGCATTTCTATCATTGGCCAAGTCGGATAATAGGAAAGCAACATTGACTGTGAGCGTTTGGGCAACTAGCCTACACCAAATTAACACAATATGGCACAGATATCATCAGCCGAGGTAAGGTAGTGTGAAAGCAACATTGACACAATGAATGAATGGGCAACTAGAAGCACTACAATTCAGTAATGTGCGTGATATGAGATAGTACATTCATGCAGCTCGATATGCAAAACTACGGTAGTTTTCCTTACAAAAATCAACATTGGCGCCTTTAACATTTTGCTACAACTAATTTTAGATCAGATAAAGGTTAGATTCATGCCGATTAACAAAATACATGTTGATGTAAAAATATAGTGATATACAACAGTACTTACATCAGCATTGGAGCGGAGAGAATTCCGCAAGATATTTTCCTCGAATACAATCCCAATGGAGGAAGTCTTCTATCGTTTAACCTTATTTTCTAAAAGAGATGGGTAAGAAACATGTAGAAAATATGATCAGAATGCTATAAAATTTCATGATGCGAGGATCGCTGCGCTTCTTAGAATGGAGTTGACATTCTTTTGCTGGAATTTGGAAGCGGACTAGTTCTTTGTACTGGAATCTTCTTATTATCGATTGGGACTTGGGTTTCTCTGTCTTTGGAGCGGTATCTATGAAAAATGGAGTTGGTTTATTATCTCTGGCGTTTGGATCTTTTGCAAAGACCTGGTTTGTAACCCTTGATTCTAACATAGTCGTCTTCCCCTAGCATGCCTTATATAGAAGAATGGTGATTCAATTATAAAACATGCTACACGAGAGATGGAATAGAGTCTTGAAGAATAGAAAGGCATGACATATTGACATATATTCCCTCCATCCGGAAATAAATGGATGGGTCTAGGCGTATTCAGTTCTAGATACATCTAGTTTTATCCATTTCTCGACATTTAATCCGGATGGAGGAGTATGATGTAAGAGCTAGGGATCTGACGGGACAACACGGTAAAAAAACACTGAAAAACCCACTGCAGAACCAAAGTATTCAAACCCCGATATGAGATAGTACACTCATGCAGCTTAGGATGCAAAACTACGGGCAGTTTTCCTTACAAAAATCAACATTGTGGCCTTTAATCATACATTTTGCTACAACTAAATTTAGATCAGATAAAGGTTGGATTCACGCCGATTAACAAAATACATGCTGATGTAAAAATATAGTGATATACAACGGTACTTACATCTACATTGGAGCACAGAGAATTCCTGCAAGAATCTTTCCTCATAAATGATATCATTGGAGAAATTCTTCTATCTGTTAAGCTTATTTTCTAAAGAGATATGGGTAAGAAACATGTAGAAAATATGATCAGCATGCTATAAAATTTCATGATGCAAGGATACGCTGCGCTTCTTAGAATTGAGTTGACATATTTTTGCTTTCATTGGGCGGACTAGTTCTTTGTACTGGAATCTACTTATTATCGATGGGAGTTGGGTTTCTCTGTCTTTGGAGCAGTATCTATAAAAGCTGGAGTTGGTTTATTATCTCTGGCGTTTGGATCTTTTGCAAAGGCCTTGTTTGTAACCCTTTAGATTCTAACATAGTCGTCTTCCCTTGCATGCCTTGTATAGAAGAATGGTGCTTTAATTATAAAACATGCGACAATGAGAGATGGAATAGAGTCTTGAAGAATAGAAAGGCATGACATATTGACATGTATTCCCTCCATCCGGAAAAAAATGGATGGGTCTAGGCGTATTTCAGTTCTAGATACATCCTTTTTATCCATTTGAGCAACATGTAATCCGGACGGAGGAGTATGGTGTAAGAGCTAGGGATCTGACAGGACAACACACAAAAAAACACTAGTTGAATGTAAAACTATATGCTAGCGGAATACGTGCGAAATAACTAAGGCAACATACGTGTATGATTGGGAAAATAAGATGGCATTACAGCGAGCACTAGAACAACACTTCAATGTAAAAAAACATGGTATGGCGGACGGATGAAGTACATCTTGATGAATAACAATGCATAAGATATTGAAGCATGATGTCCAAATTAAGCGAGATGGCATTGCGATAGAGTAGAATGATGATGCTTGAATTTGAAAACATGTTATCATGAATGGAATAGAGTCTTGAAAAACAGGAAGGCATGACATATTTACATGCATGATCAGCATGCTAAGCACATGGCATTACAGTGAGTAGATACACTCGAGGACATTATATGCATGTTGTACCCATATCACGAGGCCAAGTTAGAGCAAGGACCTTGTGGGGTGAAGAGGATTCATCATCTTTTGCAAGTCTTACGAAGAACCGCCTTTACATGTTCCATCATATTGGGTATCATTGACATCAAGTTTATTGGCCTTTACATTGCTCCATGAGGTTCTTGTGGATATATCGGTGTGTGCAATTATATCGACATGCATGGAAGACAACTAGTAGTTAGATTTATGTAAATGAGTGCACAGGAGAGCGACATAAATAGTAGGACTGGGGTTAACTAGCAACAGGTCTCATAAACTAAAGGAGAACAGGATGAAAGCTACGAGAATATGTATCGTTTGTACTCGAGATTAACTAGATGGCACACAAAGTATTAAAGAACAACATAGGTAATACTAGAAGTGGTATAATACTATAATCACCAGCACTGTGGGATAGCATTGGCTGATGGATGATAACTATGGAACATCGTTACCTAAAGAACAAGTATCTTAGCTGAACTATGGAACAGCGTGAACTCTGAACAAGACCGTAAGAGATCAGCATGAATATACAGTGAAATGTGATGATCTATTTTCCGTGCTTAAATGAATAACAAAGCCATAAATGTTGCACACAAGTAAGATGAGGTACAACCTATCTGGATGCCATCCATAGGAGTGAGCATCATGTCTTGACTTGTCGATGGCCTGCGGTTGTTGTGGTTGTCCATGTCGAACGCACATTCGATCACGAGGAAGCTGTTGAGTGGGGACTATGGCTCCCTTATGGTGTATGCTTCCCTTGTTGGAGCAGCTGCGGTGAGTCGGAAGGCGGTGTGTGCGAAGATGCGAGATAGCATAATGTTAAAACGACATATCTCTTTGATCGAAGAAATACACTAAGAGATCAACACAAAAGTGCGAGTGGTCACCGTCTCTTGTTGAAGACTAAATTATTTTATTTTATTTTGAGTCTTTGTCCGATCTCGCGGATGGCTTGATGGCGTCTTGTGCCTCCGGTGACACTGTTGGAATCTTCCCGAAGAGCCGGCGACCAGCAGCGAGCAGCCTGCCTCCGCCTTTTGTGGCCCGGCCAAAACCCGCTCCCCACCGCCTTTTCTCGTGGTTGCGCCGCCCGGGCCAATCCACAAAGACTCCCGCCATCGAGATCCGCGGCGGCGGTACCTTCAACCCGCAACTCTAAAGATAGCCATCTAAGCGTTGCTTCCGTGGCGAACTTGCGGCCCGCACCCTTCGTTAGACACCAGCCAACGGCAGCCTAGGAGCTCCGCGCCTCGAGAGGTGCTGCTTCCCATTGGAATCGATTGGCCCGAATAAAAATTCAGACAAGCGGCGCCTAAATAAAGTGATTTGAGATGAGGTGCGACCTATCTGGCGGCATGGTGAAGTAGGCAGGTCCAGTTGCCAAGTCGGTGAGGCGGCGCGGTTGCGGTGGTGACGGCGGCGAGAGAAAAGCGATGTCGCCACGATTCGGCGGCTCGCGGAAGTAGCTCGGGACTCTGGGCGGATCGAAGTTGGAGCCGCTCGGCGCCATGAACAACGGCGAGGATGAATCGGCTCCGATGCAGTTCACGCGGCCGTCGTCGAGCAGCACCGGCAACCGCAGAGTAAGAGGCACACGGCCCGATGCGACAGCAATTGGACAGCGTCTCGGCATTAGGGAGGAGGTGGCTGTGAAATTGGTGCGGTGGGGCGCCATGGAGGTGGGGCTGAGGTTTTTGGCTCGGGAGAAGGAGCTTCCGGGAGAAGGTGATTTGGCACCCGAGGTATGAATGGGGGCGGGGGAAGGTGGGAGGAGTGGAACCATGTCTTATGGGCGCATTTATGCGAAATGTGAGGGGAGTTCTGAGTTCTACCCTTGCCTATAGGCTTCTTGGCTTGGGTACGTGTCTTGAGGGTCGGGGATAGTAGAGTAACTTTGCTTCTCCCAAATAGTGGGCGGGGGCGATTTGAGGCGAGGAGGCGTGTTTTGAACTATAGTGGTATGGCGATTTGAGGCGAGGAGGCGTGTTTTGCCGACCATGGTTTATAAATTATTCGGCACATGTCATTTTGGCGAGGAGAAAGGCGTTCTTGGATGAAATTCTGAACCTACCCTCGATGTACAGCAGGCCAATTGATCGTGTCCCACATGGGGCGGTAATTTCGCGTCTCCCATTTATTTGCTCGGCGAATTCCACCGGCGAGAGAGGATGTTTAATGGTTCGTTCAAATTTTGGGAGAACGAGCATCCACGTCTACCTTACCAAGTCGATTCGAATCAAATTTTGAAATATTAGCTTGCCACTTCTTTTTAGATGGAGAGATGATGCTCGGGATAATGTGTTTTTACATGCTCGTTGCTAGCGATTTACTATATGACAAATAGTTGACCCACTCAAAAGCGAATCAAACCCAAAATGAAATATCTCGATTCAATGAACTAGCTCGTTCGATGAGTCAAAATAGTGAACTAAATCCAAAATTGAACACCTCAATCGAGTAGCATGTTGTACAGTGTTATAGTACTCCATGAACATGTTGAAAGTCAAATTAATGAACTTGTTTGATATACGCATATATCCGTTCATGTGTGGATTGCAGACAACATGTTCTCCAATTTAAATATTTGAATGCAAGTTTATATCGAAACATGGTTTATACCAATATTTGATGCATAAAACATGACCTCCCCCTCTCCCGGACTCCTGCTCTCTCTCTCTCTCTCTCTCTCTCTCTCTCTCACTCTCGCCGACAATCTTCAATTCTGTCGCACGCATCCGACACAAAAACCTTGTTGGTCCCTCTCCCTTTATCTCTCTCTCTCTCTCTTTCTCTCTCTCTCTCTCTCTCTCTCTCTCTCTTTGTGTGGGGGGGTCTTTCTAGTTCGCATTCATATATAAACCATCTATAGGTCTCTCTCGCACACTATGTATGATACTCTAGCTAGTCCAAGCTAGATATCTTGGTTGCACTCATCGTACGCACACAAATTCCTTGGCTCTTTGCCCGTAACTCTCTCACGCACCACTATGTCGTCTCGGAGCTCTGCCCCCCCCCCTCTCAAACTCTCCATCCACCTGGGTCACACATACACATGCATATCTCACTCACACTCGATAGGCCCATCTAAAACTCTATCTCTCTCCTCATTCTCTCTCCATCTCACACGCACACACACAATCTCATGCCCAGCTAGCCAAGTATGATGGTCTCTCACTCAATTGTAGGCACATGATCCCCTATATGTATATGACTAGCTAATCTTAGTCTCCATCACAAACATGTGCATGGTCTATCTCGATTTCTCTCGGGGCATCTTTCTATCGGCGCACGCCTCCTCGATCTCCCACCCATATAGTCCCCTCATGATCTCGGGGATCTCTCTATCCTAAACACACCTCTCTCCCTCCCCATCGTCCATGCCATCCATGTGTCCCTCTCGACCTTTTTTCCTTGTTGGCAGACCTCTATTGGACATGTGCTATAGGGGTGTCTCTCTCTGTTGCAAACAATCACACACTAGCTATCTTCGTGTATCTCCTCGCCTCGCTTTTCCATCTCGGAGATGCATCGTGATATGTTAGCATGAAAGCGAAAAAACACACACTCTCTCTAATTTATCGTTTGTTGTCACTTTCTCTTTCACACACATACTCTTTTTGCACACTTACTCATTCTCCTTCACCGCACTTGATGCATCTCGTGAGGCACTCTCCTCCGTCCATAGCACATAGATTTATTGAAAAGTCAAACATCACAAAGTTTGACCATGTACATGGAGAAAAAAATTACATCTAGTCGGCTAACATATACCATTAGATTCACCATGAGATGTAGTTTTGTATGATGTATCTTTGGTATTGTAGATATAAATAACATTTGTGTAAACCTGATCAAAGTTTCCAAAGTTTGACTTCTAAAAATTTACATACCTTTGCATTATCGGCGGATGGAATATCTCTTTCCCCCTCTCAGCTATCGGCCTTTCCACTCAGCCTTATCGGGGCTCCTCAATCTCTCTCAAACTTTATTGGTCAGTTTGGTTCGTGACGACCCTCATGCCTTGATGGCGGTCTTGCTGGTGTGGACATGAGATGTAAAATATTTCTGCTGGCAGGCTTGTGTAGTCTTGAAGCGTTTGGTTCATGCTGGGCGAGCAAAGCATCAACGTCCATCAATCAATCCATGCATCAATTATTTAATGCTAATATCCATCCATGTTCTTTGTTAGCCTCGTGGCATACGACCGAGGCATGGCAGGCGTTGAAATCGATTCGCAGGCGAGGCTACTTGCGATGTCGGAGTTCAGCCGAGCTAATTAAAGTGCAAGGAACCCAGCCAGGCGGGCTCTCTTTTTCATAGGGTAGCAACCAAACAAGCGTGCATGAAATCAAGCCACAACCCGAGCCCGCATAAAAGATACTCATGACACAAGCCAAACTAGCATTATATCTCCTTTGGTTCACACATACACATGTCTCGCTTCATGATCCAACACTCTCCGCCCTTGTTCTCTCTCCATGTGACCGCACCCCCTAAGTACCATAATCCCTCACTCCATCATCAGCTCTGTTTGGATCCATGGCTTAGAGTTAGTTTGGGTTAGTTTGAGTCAACTAACCCAAAAGATCAAACAGGAGGGTTAGTTTAGGTTAGATGCATCTAACCCATCCAAAAAACTAACCCATCCAAGAGGTGCTTATTTGGGTTAGTTCTTCTCGGACCACTAATAAACACTTTTTCTCTCGCTTTCCCATGGCAGATCCCTCCCACTTCCTCGAAGCTTCTCGTCCTCTCCTCCCTCCCTCTACTTTTGCCCGTGAAGGTGCCTCGCCGTATCCGCGCTCCATCTAACCCTGCCATCCAAACACCTCTTTACTTAGAGTTAGTTTAGGGTTAGAATCTAACTAACCTCTAACTGAGTTAGAGTATCCAAACAGGGCCATAGGCGCAAGCCTCCCCCTCCTAAGTATGATTATCTCTTACTAGCCATCGAGGAACACACGTATTGTCTCCTTCCATCCATCGTCTATCTCGATATCTCTCGGGGCATCTTCTATCACGCCCACACCTTGTCCTCGATCTCCCACCCATGTAGTCCCATCCACGATCTCCGGGGATCTCTCTATGACAAACATACTCTCTCCTCCCCATGTCGCATTTTCTCCGTCGTCTCTCTCGACCTCTCTCCCTTGTTTGTCAGGACTCCTCTTGGCCACGTGCTGGGGTCTTCTCTCTCGGTTCAAACAACCACACACTATCTCCTCACCTTGCCTCCGTTGTCCAAGATGCATGTGTGATATGTTTGCATAAGACACATGCGCCTTTTCTCCACTTTCATCGTGTGTTGTCCATGTCTCTTTCACACGCACACACACTTTTTCACTCACTCTCTCTCTATCTATCTATCTCTCTCTCTCTCTCTCTCTCTCGTTAGGGACTCATCACGTCCATAAGCATATGGATGTTTGAAAAGTCAAACCTCGAAAAGTTTGACCAGGTATATGTGGAAAAACATTTACATCTGGAATGATCATTAGATTCATCACAACATGTACTTACTTCATACTATCATTTATCTTTGGTATTGCAGATATAAGTAATTTCTTTATAAACTTGGTCAAAGTTTCAAAGGTTTGACTTAAAAAAATGTTGTAACTACATTATCGAACGGAGGGAGTAGCTCTTTCTCTCTCTCTCTCTCTCTGCTATCTCTCACGGGCCTCCCCTCTCACTCGAACTCTCTATAATGACAGATTATACGCTCACTCAGCGTATAGCTCCATATATTGTTTAGTTGACCGGTCAACCAATCCACATGCTGCATTGTCAGCTCGTGTTCTGTATCTTGGTGTGCTGGCCCATGTGGCAGTGGGTGAAAATAAGTAAACTAGAGGGCAAACTTCTTGCGCACGAAGGGCCTTTTCGCGCACAATTCAACCTTCTTGCGGCGGCATACCTGAAGGGCCTTTTCGCGCACACCACACACAACACACACACACTGCGTGTACACCGGCGTCGCCGCCGGTTGAGATGGACGGCGAGGCAGCTAACAAGCGGAGGCGGCTCGAGCTAAAACCGCATCCGGCGAGCCTGGACTTCATCAGCAGCCTCACCAACGACATGATGCTCGTCATCATCGGCCTCCTCCCCACCAAATCTGTCGTGCGGACCGCCCTGCTCTCCCGGCGGTGGCGCCTCCTCTGGCGTTGCGTCCCCCTCAACCTCACCGTCGACAGCTGCTTCTTTTTTTTTACCGTGAACAGTAGGAAAGGCTCCTACTGTGTTAATATATTCAAAATAATGTACTGTACAACGAGGTATTTACATGTGGGGGAGAGGGGGCTCGTCAACTTTGTGACAAGTAAGAGGGAGAAAGCTAAAAGCGAGAGGGGCAACTATAAGGTGTTTACAAAATTCAGCACAAAGGCCCTCGGTCTTCTTTGACTCTATATTGAAGCGGCTCAAAATCTTTCTTGAATCTTTCCATCCGAGGAATTGAGAGAGGGTTTATGGCTCTAAAATGTTTGTTATTCCTCTCTTTCCAAATACTCCCACCTTGCCACAATGAATCTCTCCATAAACATTGGAGAAGCGTTGCGGTTTCTACGTGTAGTAATAGCTTGAAAGCGGCGGGGAAGGGTTCCCGATGAATAGCGAGCCTATCCCAACATCGTTCTTGAAGAAGCACGTGAAGATCATGTGTTCAATTGTTTCTTCGATGTTAAGCCCACAGGAGAAGCGAACATGATCATCTCCGATGTTATATTGTCTTCTTTTAAGCATATTCAGTATTGAGCCTATCATGGAAAAGTAGCCAAGCAAAAACCTTCAATTTCATCGTGCACTTTGATTTACATATCCATCAAGAAGACACTGGTGAGGTTGGATGTCCACTGAAAAATTGATAGTAATCTGTAGATTTGAAAGTAGTTTTGTCCCGGATATAATGCCATACATCTGTAAGTGCGCCGTGGAAGGCTGGATATTTACGCAACCATTTGCAAATCTCTGATCTCTGCATGTGCTTGGGGGAAAGAGGAAGGTGGAGCGTTTCTCCCGAGAGCGTGGTCATAAGAAATCCTTGTGAGAGATATCCTCGTTCAAGATGTAGGAAAAGCATGCGGGGGTGTGAGTCTTCAAGAATGTGGTTGGCCCAGAGGTCCTTCCAAAACAGCACCGTTGTGCCACAGACAATATTGACCTTGGATATCCCCCTAAAAATAGGAGTGAGCTTGAGGATGTCTTTCCACCAAAATGATCCGACTAGCTCACATGCATGTGGTATTTTTTTTTGTGTAATCTGAATCCCAAATGAGTTGAACCCAAGGAATGTCCATCTTGTTATAGAACTTGTGCAAAAATTTGAGAAGTAAGGCGTCATTTTGTACAGCTTGGTTGAGAACTCAAGGCCTCCTTTATTTTTGGGCTTGCAAACCATGTCCCAAGCAGCCAAGGAATTACATTTGTCCCCTTGGTCAGTTTTCTTGATCCATAGACACCGCCTCCTTATCTTATCCGATATTTCAATGAGTTTTGGTGGTAGGTGCAGCGTGCACATGGCATAGATGAGGAGGAAGTCGCAGTGGAGTTAGAAGGGCCAGACTTCGAGTGTGGGACATAAGGGATAAAGTAGAAGGCAGACTTCTTTCCACGGAGGCGACAAGAGGCATAAAATCTTGTAAGGTCGGCGAGATGTGCCCAAAGGGAGTCAAGGTAAGTGAGCGGCATGGTCCCAATATTACATTCAAAGATCGAGGCCATTTGGGCAGCAAGCTCGGGCTCCAAATTGATGGGAATGGCGTAGATTTGTGGTAGTTTATCTTAAGACCAATGGATTGAGCATACTTGTCAAGGATATTCTTGATGATTGAAGCTTATGCAGGCGAGGCAGGCATTAGCATGATCGTGTCATCGGCGTATTGGACAATGGGGTAGTCCATTTGGCCGTTGCATGGGAAGGGGAGATCAATTAGGCCATCCCTATATGCAGCATTGATAGCTGATTGAAGAAGATCAGCCGCGAGGACAAAGATTGAGGATGTCTTTCCACCAAAATGATCGACAATTTGCTTCTTCAGCGGGGATTGCAAGCGCGTAGCATGATCTCCAAGATCCTTTCGCCGCACCACTGGCCGGCCAGGCGCCTTGACATCCGCATGTTCGATTACCAAGCTGCAAGGTCAACCCAAGTTCGATGAGTTGTTCTTATCCCCGCCCTAGATCAGCTCGAGGAGCTCAGCTTTGAAGCTGGGCGATGTAAGCTCTCTGCCGCCGTCCGCGCTCCGCCTCATGCCAACGCTGCGCCCGGCGCCAGCTTCAGCTCTGCTATCTTCCCTAGATTAATGTCGCGCCCGCCTTCTTCTCCCTCAACTCAAGCAGCTCGACCTCTTGGCGTTGTCATCTCGAAAAAGCTATGGAGCACCTGCTCCGCGGCTATCTTCGCTTCAGTACCTTCGTCTTGAGCAGATCCACGGGTTCATTAGCCTCCACATCGCCTGACGAATCTCCGATGGATTTATGTGTCTTGCTAGCCCGCAACAAGACATCAATTGGGAAGAGATCACTCCAGCTGTTCCACGTTATGGTCATTGAGAATCGCCTTTCCTTGAGAGATTGCTTGTATCGGATCTAGAAGGTCCAACAAAAATCAGGGTCATTGGCGCTTGAAATTGACAGCGTTGGTGTACTCGTCTGCCAAATTCTCGAACTCTTTATTGGATCCGTAATCGTTCAGGTACAACACTCATCTTCTTCTCTGTCTTCTTGAAATTCACATTTTTAATTTCTTCTTGATGTATTTATGACCGTCTTCGGAAAATGATTCCCACAAGCTTGACCGGTCCATGCATACGGTGAAGATCTTAGCACTAAAATCTATATTTAATCTGGATCAAGTTGTTGGATTCCTTACATGCTTTCCATGCGGGCTACTCATCGAGGTGAAACTTCTTTCCTATTAGTAGCAGTAATCACAATGTAGCTCAATTTTTTCGTAATTTTCCCAAATTACGATGACAAAATGTAGTGTTCAAAACTACATCGCACTACACGAAAGAAATGTTTTAGTATTTTTTCTCACGTGGTCACTGCATCATTTTTATGTTGTACTACTATAGTAGCCTAGGCTAGTCATAGTGGAAAGTAACTTAGACTACTCGGTAACTCTATGGTTACCCTAAGGAAAGTACTACCTCCGTCTGGTTTACTCTTCCAATTTTGTAGTATCAAAATTTGACCATAGATTTAAGCGAAAAATGTTAATGCATGTCACTAAGAACTATATCGTTGGATTCGTATTTGAACATAATTTCAAATGGTGTAATTTTAGTGACATGCATTGGCATTTCTTAGGTAAATCTATGGTCAAAATTTATACTAAATCTGAGTAGTATTCCTCCGTCCCAAAATTCTTGTCTTACATTTGATTGAATACGGATGTATCTAACACTGAAATGTAACTAGATACATCCGTATTTAGACAAATTTAGGACAAGAATTTTGGGACGGAGGAAGTACAAAAAGTGGGCTATGTAGGCCAAAACACGTGCCAAATTCACTTGTTATGCATTTGGCATCGATGCCCTCCATTGCTCACTGGTGCCCCAATCTGGATCACCTACTTTGCTCGGTGCCAAATTAACTCACATAATGAAAAACACTACGTGGAGAGAGAGAGAGGACCGAGGCAATAAAAAACACTTGTTTGGGAGAGTGAGAGGCTGGTGTAGTTGGTTTGATTGATTTGTTTATACATGTGGGTGCATGTGCACAGCGGTGCCAACTCTCTCACATCGCGAGGCGGTGCCAAAATCTTTGATTTGACATCGATCGTATTATGTGGCATACTTTTTGCGAAATATGGCATCGGCCACATAGTGGAAGGCAACAAATGCCCAAGCTCTTCACGTGCTCCTAGTTAAATGAGAGGAAGCAGAAAGATAGAGAGAGAGAGAGAGAGAGAGAGTGAAAAATATCACTAGCCAGCCAACCTTATCGTATGAAGCGAATGATATTGGTACCTCTTGATGACACGGCAATCTTATGCAGCCAGCTGCTCTAATATGTTCTCTTCTTTTGCAGATAAAAAAGACACGAAAGTGAAAAATGTGCTGCACTATAACAATCTCATCGAATGCCTTGATCTCCATCTTACGAGAAATTGATTTGATCGACTACGAGGCAGCACATCGAGATTAAATTGGCGGAGTTCTTTGTTACGGAGGCAAGTGTGCTCAAGGTAATGAGGTTTGGCGTTCTCTGGCGCAACAATGAATGGCGTGATGATCACATAGCGTCTAAGCCTAAATGACAAAGTTTCCATGAAGCTGAATTTGTTTTGAAACATCAAGTGGCGGAGACTCAAAAACTTGTTTGCCCATTAGTGACTTGTCGAGGCGGTGGATTTTAGTTTGTCGATAACGCTGCATCCACCTAAAGTAGCGAAAGTTCTTCGTAAACTTCCTAGTAATTCTCTCTTCCTAGGTGCAGCATTACTCTAACATTTGTAATATCGGTTTGAAACTTGTAATATTGTCATGTCCTATTCCTGCGTTTTCAAAATCCTGCGAATCAAACAGGTCTGAGTTGGTGATGATGTTGTGCCTCCATCTTTCACCAATAGCCGTCGGATCTAGATATGGCGCATACAAACCAAGCTTCTCCATTTTTGCAAAAGATGCCGCACTTGTTCCCTATTTACAAACAACTCCTTGTCTCTCACAATCAGCCTTATCTCCTCCCCACCACATCTAGAAGGCCGTGGAAAAATCTGGCATGATGGCGCTGCGGAGCCGTCCACCCCAATCTTGGTGTTACGTGCAATGCGGGTATCTCGCATCGGAAATTATGTCGAGCGAGGGATAGTTGTAAGCAGGCTAGCTCTACAGCCATGATGATAGTATTTGCAGGAGCGGTGAGGCTGACTATGGTATGCGAACACAGGCGCCTATACTCGGTGTCATCTCGGTAGCGAGGTCTTGTCACTTCTTTGTGAGGAGCACCGCGTAATAATTTGACCAGCGGGTAGTATAGTGCTAGTACTCCTAGGAGTACTACATTGGTAATACTACTACTAGTACTAGTAGCACCACCGTCTGGATTTAGGAGTACTACCATGTCCATCTGGATTTTAGTATTTGACTAGCAATATCTAGTAATGCATGTCACAAAAATGTACTACTCCCTCTGTAAATAAATACTATGGTGACAACCTCTTGATGCCTTTGGTGGCCTGAGACTGCCCGCGTCGTCGCAGGAGAATGTCCACCTCGGTCGCGCTCACCGGCAGCGCAACAAGACACCATCGACATAATCACCCATGTCTGGCGCATGCAAGAGGAGGATGATAGGGCGGCTGGCCTTCTTGGACCATGAGGGCAACCTTGGGCAAGGCTTTGTTGGGAAGCACGTTGAGCTCGCCGCCAGCGCCGCTGCTCCTCACACGTCGGTTGGTGACCCGGCGCACTAGAAGCGTGAGGATGTCGTTGATGGATCCGTATGTATTTTATCTTTCCGTCAAATCCATGTAGTAGTATATGATACTACAGTAATTATCTTACCTTTCGCATCAACTTCATAATTTTAATGCGTACTCCATGCATGAGCGGCGCGAACCAAACTTCTCATTACTCTGTCGATCGCGCCATGGGCAGAACCAAATTTTACAAATTCACGAGTTCAAAGGAAAAAGCCTGCCGTGTTAGCGTCGCACCCCACACGGTTGGTCGACACGCCGCTCAAGCGGGAATGCGTGTAGTGTTGCATTTTCACTTACAAGTGGGACCGTAGTTGAGCAAACCAACTATCGGCAAACCCCATCCGCCCACAGCAGCGATGGCTGAGAAAACAGGAGGGAGAAGAGATGGTTGTATACGGACTCCAAGAAAATTGGTGTCGGATGGGACTCGTGTGGGTGGCGTGTGCCGTCTTGCTAGGCGTGAATGCTAGTTATGGCCCATGCCACCCCACTATATCGAGCCTATATCGAGTGCGTAGAACAAATTTCCTGCAGTCCGTGCTCGGCACTCCTGTATCTCTCTTCTCAGCCAGCAGGTAGGGCCTTGGAGCCATCGTCTGTTTGCTCACATGCGGTCCCACATGTCGGTGAAAGCATAGCGGACCCGCGAACCTGCACATCTTTCACCTCGGCGTCTTTGGTGATGAAAAACAAATCCAGGAAAGATCTTGGTGGCGCTTTTGGAGTTACTCAGGAGTAGTAAGATTCTATTTACAGTTTAACCCAAGATGCACATCTCGTGGCTTCAACTACCACTCTATTTTCTTTCATGACCACGACACTGGATCTTTGGATGTCCCCGTGTCGGCAAAAGGAGGAAGAACCCGACCAAATCTTGGTTGTGCTCTCGGATTAGACTAGTTGTGCTAACTTAAAAATTTATTGTGTACTCCCTCCGTTCCAAAATACTTGACTTCCATTTGTCCAAAAATGGATGTACCTATATACTAAAACATGTCTAGATACATATATATTTTGACAAATAGAAGGCATGTATTGTGCAGCGGAGAGGAGTAGAATGGATGCAAGTTTTTGTATTGGGAAGAAGAGTACATCCATATATTGATAGGCGCAATTTAGTAGATGTTCTATCACTTTTAGCTAACAGAGGCTATAGATGAGATTAGTGCACTTGTTGATACTCCTACTTGGTATGCGTGTTGCTGTTTAGGCCTGAGAGAAAAGCGGAGCGGAGGAGTACTAGAATAGAGGCTAGACATGAGACTAGATCTGAGGAAGCAACGCCTACTTCTTTACACTCGAAGAAGAAAAGAAGCCGCATGAATCGAGCCTCCAGATCAACAATTAATGCATCGAGAAGGCACTAATCCAACTTACGGGAGTAGTAAAATGTATTCTTGTGGTTCTTGTTTTCTTTGGTCTTGCTTTTCTAGTCAAAATTATCATTGAGTTAAGTGCAAAATAGAGGTCCGTTTGGGGTCGTGCGTTGCGATTGGCCTTACAAGTGGGACATGATTAGGAAACCGACTATCGGCAAACCCCACCTCGCCCGTCGCGCGATGGCTGAGTTAGAGAAATGATGAGGTTGAAGAGATTGCTCTATACGGACTCCAAGAAATATGGTGTCGGATGGAAGTTGTGTTGGTGGCGTGTGCGTACTCACGGGCGTGAATGTCGGTTTGGGTTCAGCGGACCCTTGAGGATTCGAACACTAGGGTCTTGGCGGAATCTCGCCCTCTACCTACCTGCACCCCGCCGCCTCGCTAGGATCTAAACTCTGAAAGAGCAGAACAAGAGACACGGGGTTTATACTAGTTGGGCCACCATTGTGGTGTAATACCCTACTCTAGTTTGTGGTGTGGTGGATTGCCTCTTGGGCTGGTGGTGATGAACAATACAAGAAGAACAGCCTCGCGAGTGCATTCTTGGCTGGTCGATGAAGCTGCTAGGGGGAGTTGATCGCTTCTCTCTATCTCTCTGCCGATTCAGATCTCTCTCGCTTCAATGTGTCTCTACCACATGGGTGGCTAGCCCTATTTATAGGCAAAGGCCACAGGCCTCTTCCCAAATATTGGCGGGAAGGCGCCAACAATTAGCCATTTGAAGGGAACATATGGTACACTTATCTGACTAAAGTTGGTCCTACTTTGTCAAAGGCTCTGGTGGTGGCCTTGGCTTGGGCTCGACAATGACTTCCTTCCTGCCGTTGGACTGGTCTTGGTCTTGTTGCACCAAAATGGGCGCCTTTGCTTGATGCACTACGCTGCTGGCTCCTTTGCACCAAAGAGGAAAGGAGGACCTGCTTGCGGGCTGGCGCCCCCTGGCGCCCTTAGTCGTCATGGCTTGCGTCATGGGCGCCGTGAGGTACCCGCCTTGATCTCTCCGCCTCCTCGCGAGCCCGGCTGATGAGGCCGCGCTGAGAAGCTCCCTGTCGTCCGCCCAGCAATCTGGCCCCTCGCGAGGTCTTGAGCTTCGTGTTGATGAAGATGGGCGTGGCGGGCCCCCTTTGAAACCCGCCGCGGGCATGAGCGAGCAAGTCAGGGACCCCATTCCCGAGCGCCGATAGTAGCCCCAGGCCCAAAGCGCGCCGGACTTAGCGGCGAGGCGAAGGGCAAGTCTGCAAGCGCCTTGAGCCCTAATAGCTTGCATCCTTAGGCGCAGCGTGGCGGTCGATTGGACATGGCGCCTCCACTTCCCCCGGCGCCTCGGCAAGCTGCCGCAATTGACAAGTCCTGCATGCGAGGCGGGTCATGATTACTGCGATCGTGGAGGTCGGCGGTTGGCCTTCCCGGCTACAAGTGCAGGACAGCGCACGCCCTTCTAGTCCATCTCCTCCTTGCTTCTTCTTCTTCCCCATAGCTCACTTGAAGGTTCTCGACGCGAGAGAAGGAAGGCTCACCAGTAGGGCTGACTCTCCCCGCAAGCGTGGCCGAGGCCGTCCTATAAACACCATGTGGCTCCCATGGTGGCTCCTCGTGGTCGTGGGGTGACCTCCCAGCAGTGGTGGCGGCGGCAGGCACTCTTTGAAAGTGCTTGCTCTGACATGCGCCCCCCTAGGCAGCGCTTCCACTTTCGGCGAGAGATCTGCGGAGTTTGTGGTGTGGTCGTGAGCCGGCCGGCACCGGCTCGACTCCTCGCTTCCTCCTAGGTGAGCTTCGGCCGGTGCCCAGGCGTCCTCGGCCCAGGCGGATGGTTGTTGTAGTCGGGCCTCCTGAGCCCATTTGGAGGTCTCTGCTGCGAGGCCACTGGCCACAGCCCATGGTGGCAAGCGTTTGCCAGCAGCAGTGGTGGTCTGGCGATGCACCCTGCACTTCAAGTTCGACGGCGGCGCCACCCTCTCGTGAGGGTGTTTGGGGAAAGATAGTCGCTTGCGCTGGGTGCTGCCACGAGCAGCGATCATGGCGCGGATTCAGCTCTAGCGGCGATGAAAGGCGACAGCCAGCAGCGTGGTCGGCGGCCCCGAGGCTCGTCGAGCCAGCGGCTCTTCTTTGGGCAGCGGCTCCTCCAGCAGTGGTCGCGACCAGCCTCCGCGCCGCTGTGCCCGCCCTAGAGGAGGTAGCGAGTCCGCCCGCCGTCTTGCCCTGGTGAAGCGAGAGGAGTCCTCTGAGCTCGGGCGATTCGAGTCTCCCAGCGAGTTGGTGTCGAGCGAGCAGCGCTGTTTTGCCCTTTCCTTTTCTGCGCAAAGCAGTAGCATAGGGCCCGGCGTGGCGTGCTTGGACTATTGCTGTTAGTTATCGTATTGTTTACGCTATCTCGGTATTATGCCCTTGTGCTACATGCTGGCGTAGAAATTACTTGGCTCGGGCGCCTGTCACAGCCCTCGTCGAGCAGCTTCATGTCTGCGAAGGTTAGTACGGAGAGGTAGTTCTGGCCTCGGTGTGGGCGACCGACCAGACCACGTGTTCGTGTCGTGGTGCCCATGAGGCGTGGTGGAGGGTGCTCTGTGGCGGACCGGGTAGAAACCTCGAACAATAAGGCGAGAGAACACTCATGAGGCGCCAGGCTGCACCCCTCGCGTGACCTTCTGTGAGAGAAATCGAGGTAAGAGGCGAAAGGTCGAAGAGCCACAAGTCAAAAGCGACAACAGCTTTGATAAAACCTCAAATGAGAATGAACAAACCAGCTAGAAAGCAAATGAAAAAGCGCGTCCGGCACCTAATCTAGTTTTCAACGTCTTCTCACCGTAGCGGAGCTAAGTGCCTTTGCCAGGCGTGGGAGGAGCCCGGGGCTGAGGCGGCGCTCCTGAGATTCAGGCGTGTACAGCCCCAACTCATTATTACGTGAGAGTGTCACGGCGGCCGAGCTTCACAGGCGTTGGCCTTCTTCACGAGCTCCGGGCCTTTCTTGGGGAAGCAAGCTTCACAGGCATTGGCCCTCTTCACGACCTCGGGCCTTTTCCAAATAGAGCAGCTTCACAGGCATTCGCCTTCTTCACGAGCTCTGGGCCTTTTCCAAAAGAACAGCTTCACGGGCATTCGCCTTCTTCACGAGCTCTGGGCCTTTTCCAAAAAACAGCTTCCGCAGGCATTCGCCTTCTTCACGAGCTCTGGGCCTTTTCCAAAAGATAGCTTCACGGGCATTCGCCTTCTTCCTGAGCTCTAGGCCTTTTCAAAAACGACTTCATAGGCATTACGCCTTCTTCACGAGCTCTGGGCCTTTTCAAAAGACAGCTTCACGGGCATTACGCCTTCTTCATAGAGCTCTGGGCCTTTTCAAAAGAGCAGCTTCACAGGCATTCGCCTTCTTCACGAGCTCTGGGCCTTTTGAGAGTAAAACCTCCGGAGTCTTTGGATGTTCCAGCGTTACGGGTGGCACCCCCTCTGAGTCTCAAGCGGCAGGGGCGGGCACAGGAAACATGAACAACCTTGAGCAGGCCCTCCCACATGGGAAGAGCTTATGCAACCCTTCCTGGAGAGAACCGCTGAGCACGGGTCCCCTACCTCGAGAGTTCTGGGCGGATGTTGCGGCAGTGGTATCGTCGCAGTGCTTGTTGGTACCTTGCTTCTCGCAATGCAGCTTCTCGGCAGCGCTCCTCCCCCAGCACGAGGTCCGTCCCCCGCATGGCGTCCTGCTGCGCCTCGTCGAACGCCAGGACCCATGCGGGCGACGTCGACCTCGTGAGGAAGGACAACCGGCTCCATAGACCGGGAAGAGCGGGGTCTCTCGGTCGGCTTGGTTGTGGTCGTGCGGATGGACCACGGCACATCTTGGCTCGTCGTACCAACCGCCGCGGGCCTCGGTTTCTTCTTGAATGTTACGGTTTTGAGGCCCCTCGGGACCTCTGCGTTGGCCCCTTTCGGCTGTCCGTTGCTTGCCGGTGCGCCCGCAGCGTAGCATATCTCGTTCGAGTTAGCACAATATGTTTTGAAGAGTTCTTGGTGAACTGCGAACGTTTTCGATGATGATGCGGTTCGGCACCCGAACCGACTCACGAGGCCCTTGGCGAACTTGACCCGCGAGAACTGCGGGGATGGTGCAGACGGCTTCCACTTCAGCCCACTTGGTGAACTTGTCCATGGCGGCGTAAAAGTGGCGATAGCCCCTGGCGCCCAGGAAGCGGCGCGGGATATCCAGCCCCAGACTCTGAGCGGCCACGAGAGGGTATAGTTTGTAGGCCTCTGATTGGTGCCGCGGGGCACATGTTGCAACTCAACCCCAGAACTGCTTCTCCATCCTGCGGACCTCACGAAGGTAGGCTTCCATGTGCTCATCTTTGGCTCCTTACACCTTGTTGGAGAAATTGACAAGGGCTGTAGATAAGCCCTTGATGGTAGGCGCTTCACCCCGAGGCTGCCATGACCTTCAAGCCAGCTATTAGACCCTCATACTCCACTATGTTGTTGGAGACCTTTTCACCTTCTTTGGAAGCAGCTGCACAGCGTAGTAGAGCTTGTCCCAGTGGGAGATATGAGCACCGCCCCAGCCCAGCGCCATGCAGGAGAAGCGCCCCATCGAAGTACATGACCCAGCCTTCGGCGCCGCTTCTCGGAGAGAGGACCGATCCTCGTCGGCCTTGAAACCGGTGCCTCCGTCCATTCCGCCACGAAATCCGCTTCTTGGCCCCTTGATGACTCTGGTCGTGCTGAATTCGGGCTGAAGCGCTTGCAGTTCAATGTTCCCTCAGCGACCCTTAGGCTGAGTTAGGGCTCCTGAGCACCCTTTCAAGGGTATGCTAAGGCGACCTTGATGGGGTGAGCCTGAAAATAGTGTCGCAGCTTGCGTGAGGCCACCAATAAGCGAGGAGGTTTACGAGGCATGGGGTACGCGCCCTCGCGTCCTTGACACCGTCTTGGCAGTATCTTGGGTGCTCAATGAGGTTTGGGCGCCCGATTGCTGGCGCCCTCCGGGACCGTGGCGCCTCCTGGCGGTGGGGCCTCCCGAGGTTTGGGAGTGCAGGGAGGACCTCTTCCTCCCCGGTAGCGCTCCCTGCGGTGGTGACCCTTCTCGGCTGCGGCGGTGGCTCTGTGGGTCTTCCTTGTTCCTGCTTTGCCTTGACTGGGCAGCTCTTTGTGGCTTTGGTCGGCGCTCTTCCTAACGCCACGAGCTGCTGTTGGCGGGTAGGGAGTGGCAGCGAGTAGAGCACCGGGGGTTCTGAGGCGTGGGGCCACCATGACCGAAGGGCTGGTCGAGTACCTCTTGAGATCTTGGAGCATTAGCCGGCTTCTTGATCCATTCAAAAGGCCCATTTTTCTTCATTAGCTGGAAGAAAGGCAGCGCTTCGTTCCCCTAACTTGGAGATGAAGCGCCCTAAGCGCGATCCGCGCCAGTGAGCTTACGCATTTCCACGAGGGTCTTTGGCGGGCTCATGTCCTCGACCGCCTTGACCTTCTACAGGTTAGCCTCGATGCCTCGATGGGATCTGAGGAAGCCCTAGAGCTTGCAGGAGACTACAAACACACATTTCTCGGGTTGAGCCGTGGGCTCACTGCGTCGAGCTCGTGAAGGTTTCCTCCAGGTCTTGTGTCGGGAGTTACGGCCTCCGAGACTTCACCACAATGTCATCGGCGTAAGCCTCAACATTCTTCCCGAGCTGCAGAGACCGGGGTGATGTGCATCGGCCCGGCTGGAAGGTCGCCCAGCGTTCTTGCAGCCAGATAGCATGCGTGTAGCAGTACACCCCGCGCGGGGTCAGGAAGTCGTCTTCTCCGTCCTCTACCACCATCTTGATCTGGTGGTACGGAGAAGAGCATCAAGAAGCACTGCAGTCGCACTTTCGGCGGTGGAATCGGCGATCTGGTCGATCACGAGGAAGCGGGAGCGGATCTTGCAGGCATGCCTTGTTGAGGTTGGTGAAGTCGACACATCGCTCCTTCCCTCCCTTCTTTGAGTGCGACAACAGGGTTGGCCAACCAATCCAGTGCGGACCTCATGAATGACCCGTGACTTCTAATTTGCGGGTCTCTGGATGATGAAGGCTTGCTTTTGATTGGACTGCCGCCTCGCTTTACTGTTTTCTGGGCGTCGTTGGGGCTGCGTGGAGGTGATGCTCGATTCGCCCCTAGGATCCCGCCAACTGATCAGGCTCGAGGCAAATACCTTCTTGTTTGCGGGGAACTTGACGAGCCTCCTCTTGCTCGGGCTCGAGGTTGGCGCCTATGGTGAAATTGGCGTCGATGGACCCGTCCTCGTCGAAGGGTATTTGCTTGGTCTCTACCTTGTCTTGGGTGAACAACTGTTTCTTCTTGGTGGGTGTAGCCCCTTAGGCTCGAGGGTCTCTGCGTCGGTAGATTCTTGGTTGGCGCCGCCGTCTTAATGACTTGAGCACTCGCGGCGCATCTCCGGTGTCCCGGACACGATGAGCGCCGTTGCTCCGGGCATCTTCATGAGGTTATGCGCGGGTGAGTCGCAGCCATGAGCGGGCGGTCTGGGTAGCGAGGATGGCGTTGTAGGGGGAGGCCGGCGAGGCGATGTCGAAATCGACCTGCTCCATCGCGGAAGTTATCGTAGGTGCGAAAGTTCTTGGGAGCGGTTTGTCCCAAGGAGCTCGATGATCCGCCCCGGCGTAAGAAAGGCGGCTGGGCTGCAGCCCTCCGGGGTATGCAGAGGAGGTTGAAGGCCTCGATTGAGAAACGCGTTGAGGCCAGCGCCGCCGTCGATGAGATTCTGGTGGCGGCCACGGCAGATGGTGGGGTGCCACGGCATGGGGCGCTTTTCGGCGAGGCTGAGTTGGAGGATGGTCTTCGAGCTGAAGGTGCAGCTAGCCTTGGGCACCGACCGGTCTGGGGGCCTCTGCTGCGTGGAAGCGGCGCCGACCCGGCAGACGAGCGGCAGCGTGGTGACTCGGCGGCGCCGCGAGCAGCCGCCAGGAGAGTCGCGGCGACCGAAGCGCGGCGCAGCGTGGTGGGTGAGAAGAGGCGCGGAGCTCTTCCCAAGAAGCCCGGAGGCTGCGGAAGGTGGAGCAACCCGCAGCGTGGAGCATCGGTGAGGGCCATAGGGAGCGAGTTGGCCATGACCTGTCATCACCTCGGCCGAGGGCGGCTTCCTCGTATGCGGCAGGAAAACCATCGGATCGGTCGCGATGTTGTGGCCTTGGTGGCGTTGTTAACGAACTTGTCCGGCCACGCACCGTTGCAAGGCGGGGCGAGCTTCAGGCCCCAGCCCCAGCGCTGTCTTGGCGGCGGGCGGGGCGGCGCTGCTCATTCTTGGCGGGCGCGGTGGTGGCGGAAGGGAAACTCCAGCGCACCCCTACCTGGCGCGCCAAATGTTGGATTTCAGGTTCCGGCAGACCCTTGAGGTTCAAACACTGGGGTGCGCGCGGAATCTCGCCCTCTACCTACCTGCACCCCGCCGCCTCGCTAGGATCTAAACTACGAAAGGAACAGCACAAGAGACACAGGGTTTATACTAGTTCGGGCCACCATTGTGGTGTAATACCCTACTCTAGTTTGTGGTGTGGTGGATTGCCTCTTGGGCTGGTGGTGATGAACAATACAAAGAAGAACAGCCACACGAGGGTCTGTTCTTGGTTGGTGCGATGAACTGCTAGGGGAGTTCAGTCGCTTCTCTCTATCT
>JAHIAM010003326.1:0-32283 GCA_021605205.1 Aegilops longissima
GTTGGCTAGAGTTCATTGGCATGCCAAAGAAATGGCAACCATCAAACAAAGACCAATCTTTGGGTCATGACCAAAATTTTGGTTGAGGTATTGGTTGCCCATGATTTGGCCGACATTGGCAAGAAAAATGAACTAGAGTTGGGCTAGAGTTCATTAGCATGCCAAAAAAATGGCAACCATCCAAACAAAGACCAATCTTTCGGTCATGACCAAAATTTTGGTAAGGTGCACTTTGGCCACATCCAAACACACCCCAACACCGGCTCGTCGAGGATGCAGGGCGCGCGGCAGCGTCCATTGAGTGGTGTAATGACCAACTGCATCCTCTGGACCTGAGACCATGCGGGTCGTCTTGCTTTTCAATGACATGCGGGGATCGCATGTGAGCAAAGGCATCTCCAACGTTGCCACGACCTTGGCTGCTACTACAGCACACAAAACCCTCGTCCCTCGCGCGTTCGTAGTGCGTTCCCAACCGGCGCCACTGCCGGATTCATGCCGTCCGTTCGTATGTCGTTGTTAAGAGGCTCGGTGCGAGGAACCAACTCCGGCGACTTAATGACACACCGGACGCTTGGCCTCATCGAATCACGCTACTTAAGCGGCAGCGCCCAGCTAACCTCCACACCATAGCATAGTCCTCCTACGGCACCACATCCGCCATGATCATAAGTCACGGCGCTCTGCGTAGAAGCTTGTCTTGAGGATGAAGCTCGAGTCGCCGCCCTCGCTCAAATCGCCTCTCGCGGCCTTAATAAGCGGCGTGGCAGACCTTGGACACGACCGCTGGCGGCTGACCTGTGGCGGCCGACTATGGAACCTTGTCGAGCCACACGTCCTACTTGTCGCCGTCAACGTCCGGCACCGCCGAGTCGAGACTCCTCCAGGGATGAGTAGGGCATGGGAGGCGGCAGGGCATGGTGTGCCAGCTGGCGATCCGTATCCGTGTTCTACCCTTCTCTTGGGAGACCGCACCTTTACTTCACGGGTCTTGAACCCCGCCCCCGTACATAGAGATCGTAGATGGAGGATGTCGGCTGCCGCCGTAGAATAGGTTTATGGTCGGGTTTCTTTTATTTTTCTGTCCTATGAAAGTTCGAAATGTAATGAAAATTTGCCGTGTTTGCATTAATCTCGGCCGGTGTATATGAACTTTCACAATAATATACATATTGTAGGAGTACTAGCAAGATGCCGTCGTTGCACGGAAGATCAAATCTTGTGGGAGAAAAGGATGAATGAGGAAAGCCTTATCGCAAATGTGGAGAGGAGTGCGGGTAAATTGTCATAGTTTCCTTCCTATCCGTTAGATATAGATCGGATGGCCTATATTGCAGGATAGCAGGCACACCATCATCACCAACTCTGCTTTTATTGAACAGAGACAAATCTAACATGCAGTAAAATAAACACATAGGGTCTATACATACACAAATTATCTTAGGCAGTCAATAGTACGTCCACTACATATTCACACATTTCACATCTTTCTACATCTCACGGGAACCTACGAAAGGGTTAACGTAAATTGCCTCTCTCTCCTCCCTAATTTTCATGGTGGTGGGCCTCCATTCCCCAATCTACAATCAACAGCTCACTCGTTTCACATTACGTTAATTATATGGCGGGATTATGTAGGTGTAGCATTACTCGTCCTAAAAACCCAACTAAGCCAACTTCCGGCATATCGCGGGAAAAAGACCAACCCGCGCGTTTTAGTCGGGATTACGGATTACTAGTAGTAGTATCGATGGATCGCGAAGCAACAAATTTTTTTGAGGTGAAGCACCTAGTTTAAAAGGAAAAAAGCGGTATACTCACAACACTCTGTCATGATCGCATTGCACCCCACACACGTTCGGTCCTGCACAGCTCATGCAAATGGAGTGCGCTTGACTTGCCTCTTCAACGACACGTGGGACTGCACTTGGAGAAACCGACCATCGCCAAACTCCCCGCCCCCAGCGAAAATCCCCCACACCCAAAATTCCCCCAAATCCGATTCAACGCCCTTGACCAACTAGCCAATAATATTCCCCAAACCCCCTCCTTGTCCCCTCCACTCCATTCGCTCCGCCAAAGCCGCTTCCCTCCCTTGGCGCCAATCGTTGGCGCTCGCTCCTGATGCGCTCTCGTGGCTGCCGTCCTCTAGCAGCGCCGCCACCTCTGGCTACATTCTTGTGGGCGCCTGACGGTCAGCGCCACCACCTGCTGGCGGCGTTCGTGTGGAGGCATGGCGGTCAGCTTCTCCACAGTACCGCATTCTAGGCGAGGCCCGTTCATGTTGGTGTAGCGCTGAATGTTAGGTGATGAGCTGTTAATCTCCTTGTTTGCGAAGTAGTTTCTGTCAATATGCTCTTAAGAAGCTTCCTTGCCTGATTCGCACTCAATCTGCTTAGCTGAGATGGCATGCCAAGGCCGATTAGTTGCTAAAATATCCTGCCATATATTTATTGTGGCGTAGATTGCCATGGTCTAGTAGCCAATCTGTTAGGTGAAATAGCTCTACACCGTTTTATACTCGATCTTTGTTGCTCGATGGCCTTGATAGTTCGATGGCTGTGTGCTCGGCCTCATTGATTGCTGAAACAGCCTGCCATAATTTGGCACTCAAATCTGTTTGCTGAATTAGCTTTACATATATTTCGTTACTTAGATCTGCTCGTCCAAATATCTTGCCATAGCTTTAGACATCGACCTAGGTATTTTTTCTGGACTTCATAAAAAGCATATATGTTTTTCTGTAATATCTAGTAGAAGAACTAATTTGTATGTCTAACGGATGGACAAGACTTGGATAACTTCTGCTCGAAGATTCTCTGCTGCATATGTCGGGGTTGAAAACTTCATGAACTTTATCGGGCTGAGTGCGGTGGTCGAAATCAGATGTGCTCTGCCGTGTAGCGATTGTATGAATTCAGTTACAAGACCCGATCAACTGTGCAAAATCATCTACACTTGTATGGGATGTCGGTCACTACTAGGTGGGTTCATCATGGTGAAGCTGTGAGCGTCAATGTTATTGACTACGTGGAAGCAGCGAGATCACCATCTTGATCACTGATACTCGGTGGAAGAGGAGGAGGAGGTGGTGGTGGCGGAGCTAGTGAGTTTGACCAACATTGAAACAATGCTACAAAAGCTCGTGCATTCCGTGAACTTTCACTGCGAGAAGAAAAAGCGGTGGGCCGCATGTTGGAACAATGCAAGCGTTCTTTGTCACCCCGGAAATAAGCTATCAGTATTCTCAGTTGTGGTCACCTTTCTTCAGGTGAAGACATCTGAGTGGATGACCAACAAATCATTCGATGCAATGTTGGCTGCTTTCCACGAATCTTTCCCAGATGCATCTGAGCTGCCACACACCTACAGTAAAATGAAGAATTTCCTTCGTGCAGTTGGAATTGGATATGATATGATCCATGTTTGTAAGAATAATTGTGTTACATTAGGAAGGATTATGCCAACAAGTGAATGCCGAAATGCAAATCATCAAGATGGAAAGATGGCGATCTTGTGAAGAGGATTCCTCATAATGTTACGAGACATTTTCCAATTACACCAAGATTGCGAGAGGTTGTTTCATGATCTTTGAAACAAGAGAGGATTTCTTGTGGCATTCTAGGAACCAGAATCTGAAGATCAGAAATGAGCCATCCATCTCATGGTAGTGAGTGGAAAAGCTTCAATGATAAACACAAAGAGTTTCTTTGCTGACAGAAACATTAGACTTGGCTTAGCTTCGGATGGATTTAACCCATTTGGCCACGAGGCGCCACATATAGCATGTGGCGGTGCTTATTATCCTTACAACATGCCTCCAAATATACGCACCAAAGAATCAAACTACATGATGGCCTTTCTCATCCCAGGTCCAAAAAGTCCTAGAAAGGATTTTGATTTGTTCATGGAGCCTCTTGTGGAGGAACTTCAACAGCTATGGAAGGGTGTTCTCACTCGAGACCTATATAGCAGCCCACCAGCTGATTTCTTTCTGCGTGCTGTTATAATTTGGTGCATCCATGATTATCCGGCTTTGGGCACTATGTCAGGGCGAACGACACATGGTTACAATGCATGTGTTCGCTATGACAGGAATTTGCTGTCATACGCAATACTTAGCAAGATCTGTTACATTGGACACCGCCATTTCCTTGCCAAGGACAAGCCGCATCCTAGAAAATACCGAAGACATGTGTTCAATGCAAAGCATGAAAACCATGATGCGCCAAAGAGGCTCATTGCCGATGAGTTGCAAGTGGAATTAGAGAAGGTCAGCCATATTACCCCAGGAAACCATCCTGGTAATGGTAGCGGGAAAAGGAAGCGTGGCAGTGTAGAAGAGAGATTATTGTTTACCGGAGTCCACTTTGTGGGACTTGGAGTATTGGAAAGATTTGGATATGCGGCATAATCTTGATGTGATGCACATCGAGAAAAATATATGTGACATCATTATCGCACACTTCTTAATATTGAAGGCAAGGCGAAAGATACCTTAAAATCTAGGATTGATTTGACACACAGGTATCGAGAAAGGATTTGCGGTGCAAGATGAAGGTAAACCACGGGATATGGCACCAGGTGTATGCGTCTTGGACAAGGTAAAAGAAAAAGAATTCTGCGAGGTCTGTCACGTGTGAGATTCCCACATGGATTTGCTTCCAACCACGAAAGGAGAGTCGGTGCAGATGGAAACAAGGTACAAGAGTTGAAAACTCATGACTACCACGTCCTACTTCAAAGGGTTTTACCTATTATCCTTAGAGGATTGGGCATACGACTTATCTGAGCGATTGCGAGTTGGGACAATTCTTGAGGAACTTGCGATAGGAATATCGGGATAGATGCTTTGGAGCATCTTAGAGACAAGATACAACTATCCTATGCGACCTTGAGAAGATATATCCTCCGGCCTTCTTTGATGTGATGGTGCATTTGGCTGTTCATCTACGATGAGGCACTACTTAGAGGTCGATGCAGTATGGCTGGATGTACCCTATTGAAAGCGGCTAGGCACTTTCAAGGGCTATGTTAGGAACAGAGCTAGACCGAGGGTTCCATTGCGAGAGGCCTACATTGCTACTGAAGCGTTGACATTCTGCTCAAAATACATTGAAATAGCTGATCAACTTAGCAAAGAGGTGGGTGAAGACAATCCGGGCTCAATGTTTTCGATTATTCATTAGAGTTACGAGGTAGAGTCGAAAAGAGGACAAACCTAAAGATTTGGACAAAATGGTTTGGTATGTGTTGAATAACTGTCACGAGATACTACCTTATATCAAGTAAGTGCGATCTTGCAGCTTATACATCGTAATCTACTAAACTTGCAGCACATTCTTATATATTTAGATGTTTGGCGTGATCACTATGTTGTGCAGCATCTACAAAGAGGAGTTCTTGCCATAAAATCCAAGAAACATTGACAAACTAGTTATGGCAGGATTTGCGAAATGGTTCAAGAACCATGTAAGCTTTTGAAGTGCTTGTCGGTTTTTTAATATATTGAGTACATAAGATGATCAACTTGTCTATTTTCTAACCATAGGTTAAGAAGATGCGGGAGGATGGCAGGCGAGTTGATGATGCCCTTTACTCACTAGCAATGGGTCACGATACTCGGGTAAGACATTATGAATCTTGCGTTGTTGGAGATGTGCGCTACAACACCCTTACGAGACAAAGCGGAAGACACAAAAGCAGTGCCATCATGAGCACGGATCGTATGACAAAGAGACAAGCTGAAATGTATGCTAACATAACAGACATTGTTGATTCTGACATATCTCGATTCGAGGATCATCGGTGTGTGGTTACATTGTCTTTGTCGTTGGTATAACCTATTTTCGAGGATCGCAAAACCGAGCTGATGATTATTTCAAATCCATCAATGTCAAAGGCGTGCAGACCAACGAGCCTTTTATTTTGGCAAATCAAGCAACAATGATATTTTTCTTGGAAGACACATTTGCGTAGCGATGGTGGAGAGTATTGCAAAGGTTTGAGCGGAAGAATTCGTTTAATGAAGTTGCACAACAAGATGATGCTTACATTGCTCACGATGTACAAGATAACAGATGTTCCTAATATCTTTGAGAACCATCACGTCAATGGCCTTGTGAAAAGATTGCCTATCGTCTTTGTGGACATACAAGAGTTGATCAAGAAGAAGCGAGCGTTCGAGGACGTTGAGGACGAAGAAGAAGATGACATCGTGGGGAATTACGATTCAGATGATACACATGGCGAAGATGTTGGCGCTGCTGCGGATGATGATTACATTGCTTTTGTCATATTTGCACGATAGAAGGCGTTTTTATCTACTATGTGAAATTGTGTTTGCTATGACAAGCTGAAACACGATGAACATGTTGTTTAGTATTTTCTTTGTGAGAACATCACTTGTTATGTATGCTGATTTGTGTTTGGTGATTGTATGACAACTAAAACATGATGACATAGTTGTTTAGTTGTACTCATATTTGGCTGTGAAACTTGAATTTGATGACATAGTTTGCTGTTGGACTGCAATTTTCTCGACGTCTTCGAATGAGAACAAAGCTGACACGACAGGGCCTCTGCTATTTATTTATTTATTTGAGCAAAAGGGGATACCCCCTGATTTCTGTTAATATAAATCATTAGATGTTCACAACACTACGCCCAGCCTGCTACACAGGTTTCATTCATTACTAGTTTCAGCAAAGTGCTCATGTCGTAGCCACTAAATACATCACGAGTGCTACATACACTGCAAATAAAGAGACAATCATCCTATAGAGCACATCGATTTTGCCCATTATCTTCACAAGCTCTTTCATCTCCTCATTGCTCTCAAGGCCATTCAACAACTGTTGCTTGGCCATGATCAGAGGAACTGCATATTTAACCTTCAGCTCTGCATCTTCCTCTTCTGCCGTTTCTTTAGTTACTTGTCCAACACCCCAACCTGCTGGTATTGGGATTCCTCAGCTAACCAAATAATCAGCGTAGTTGCATTCCCCCATCAGCAACTTCCCGAAATACAAATCACATGAATCTTCCCTTTTACGCACGAATCAAATTGGAAGATCATCAACAAACTATTAAAAAACATCAAGCTGAAAGCAGCGAACAACACTTAAACATATTATTACCCCATGATTCGGGCATTTGTAGAAGACTTCGGCGGGGTTGCGGATTATGGTTGAGGCGCGACGGATGACTCTGCATGATTTGCGGCGGTGGCACCACACCTGTGGCAGCGGGTTGTGATGAGCAATCGGCTGAGGTCGCGTGCTTGGCGGAGGTGTGATGAGACCCACGAGCGATGAATGCGGGTGGCAACTTGGCGCATATCTGGTTGTTGCTGTTGAAGAAGCGGTGGACGAGCAACCAGCGGACATGGTTCTTTGCTGCGAGCTTCCGATGCTAGGCAAAGTAAGTAGAGAAGAGGAGAAGCGAGCGTTGGATATGTCGGTTTCATTACTTGCAGTAGCATAGCACCATATATAGTTATAGTCTAGGTTTGGATTGGAACCAGCTACAAGACACGTCTTTCTTTTTCTAAAACTTCGCAGCGTCTCTTTCTTGGTACACTAGCTTGTTGATGCACGCCTTCCCAAGTCTTTGATTTTCTTTCCCTTTTTTTGCGAGGAAGGAAGGAGGACAAAATTGAGAGTTCTGGGACTCGAACCCAAGACCTCTCGGTTGAAAACCAAGGGTGCTAGTCACTTATGTAGTGAGCGTTCCTGTGAGGAGGGAATGCAGACGAACGCATTTTCCTCGCAGATTTCTTCCTATATATAAAAAGTATGCTACTTGGTGTCCGCTTAGTCAACAAGCGATTGTGCCAACCTTGACCGTTGGATTGACATTCAACGTCTGTCGCGTTTCTTGATCTCTTCTTCCTCGAGCCGCCAAAGCCAAACCAGCGCCGTGGGACCGCTTCTCCGCCTCCCACGGTCGGGTGTGATCTTCCCGGCTCCTGTTCGTTCCGTCGGAGGCTCACCATCGTCCTCCGCATTGGTTCGCTCCTCTTGGCGCCGCCCTCGGTGTTGTCAACATGGTCAATAACGAGAGGAATAAGGAGATATTGTACATGGTGAGGATGCGGTAGGGACCAAGAGCAGCTGCAGATAATTTATTTTTTCGGGACGGAGAAGGGTATCAACTGGGTTGTCGGGACCCGTGGCCCGTTTAGCCAGGCTTTTATTTCATATGTTTAGCACATGACCAGCCCAGTTTGTTTTTTTCCTTTACGAAAATGGCTAGCCAGCTATTTTGTTTTTGTAGAATAACCAACGTAGGCCTACTTGCTTTTTCTATGCCTGCTTGGGCGGAAATCTTTCAAGGCGAGGAGGATGCATTTTCCCCGAAATGGGCTATAAGTAATAAAAATGGGCTATAAGTAATAATAAATGGGCTGTAAAATGAAAAAATACAGCAAGCAGGCAATTAGTTCCAAAATACTCTTTTCTATCGGATTTTGATATTTTAAATTTCATTGTTTTTGTCTTGGGTAAAATTTCATTGAATTTAAATTAAGGTATATTTAGATTTAAAATTAATTTGAATCTGGCTAGAAATTTTGGGCTGTATGTTGTTTGGGACAAATTTGGAGGCTGACTTGTGGGTCTACTAGGTTGGCGTGTACTTTGGCTTTGTCAACTTAGTCCTAAGCGATTCTAGCAGCGATGACCGTTGGATGTTAATCCAGCGGCCGTCTTCTTCTTCAATATCTGATCTTCTTGCTCGGCCGCCCAAACCAGCTCGGTGGGACTGCACTCCCGCCTCCGTGGCGGCTGTGCTTTGCCGCCTGACCGCACCGCCCACCCAACTTCATTGCTGGCAGGCCATTCCTCTACTCACCACACCTCCTATTATTTTCCGGACGGCAGCAGCGGACGATAAACCCTCGTACTCCCCACCGCGTGGGCAACCATTGCCGAGTCTTCCACAGCTCCATGTCGTTCCCTTCCTAGGCCTCGCCGTCGTCCACCACCATGGTGCTCTCGGCGCGGCCTGGTCAACATGGTCAAAGAACGACATCCATCGGCCGTGGACTGTACGCGCAAAATAATGATTCCTCCACCTGACAGCTGGGACCCACCGGAAGGGCCTCTGTATTTCGCGAAAAAAACGTTCCCCCTGCTAGCATGTTAGACCCACCAGCTATATCTTCGCACGCAAGGAAGTGCCTCCTTATTATGCACAAAAAAATGAATACCCCCCTGCTAGCTGGGACCCACCATAGTGGGAGGATGACTTGTGGGCCAACTAAGTTGACGGGGACGGAGCGCTTTGTCAACTTAGTCAATATGAACGATTCTAGCTCCAGTGACCGTACGATGTCCATCCAACAGCCGTAGTGCTTCTTCAACCTCTAGTCTTCTTGCTCCAGCCGCCCAAAGCAGCGCCAGTCATGCCGCATGCTCCTGCCTCCCGTGGCCGGCTGTGCTGCCGCGAAGGCCTCACCGCCCCTACTATTCCCACCATTGGCCAGGCCCTGCGGCGACAGCAGCCTCACACCGCGGCCGAACCAGCGAACCCTCGTACTCCTCTCCGTGTGGGCTTCCACTGCCGTGTCTTCCCCGGCTCCGCGTCGTCCCCTTCCTAGGCCTTGCCGTCGTCCACCGCCGTGGTGCTCTCGGCGCGACCTGGTCAACATGGTCAAGGAACGACTTCCATCGGACGTGGGTATGTCGTGGAGAGGTGACAGTGGGTCCTGACGCAGCAAGGAAGTGCCTCCTTATTACACGGAAAATAATGATTCCTCCACGACAGCTGGGACCCACGGACGGGCCTTTGTATTTCGCATGAAAACACGTTTCCCACATTGCTGGGACCCACCAGCTTCATCCTCGCCGCAAGGAAGTGCGTCTGGCAAAAAAAGCGATTAGCCCCACATTGCTGGAACCCACCAGCTACACCTTCATACGCAAGGAAGTGCGTCAAGGCAAAAAGCGATTCACCCCACATTGTTGGGACCCACGGCTACATCTTCGCATGCAAGGTAGTGCATCCGGAAAAAGCGATTCACCCCACATTGCTGGGACCCACCAGCTACATCTTTGAGCAAGGAAGTGCACGGCGGTCGGGACCCACTGGTGAAGCGTATGTAGCGTTGTCATTCTGGTGTGACGTGTACATACATCTTTGGTCGATGTAGAGGCGCTCACGTGTCGTAGTAGAGGCGCACACATAGAAGGTAGTACGTCGTCTGATGGCGAGTGCAGGAAATAAAATCTGACCCGTATGTGTACATCTGGTGAGGTCTCGAACGCCTACTCGCGCTCACGTCTGGCGAGGGCTCGTTGACATGGCTGGGTCGGAACGGAGAAACATCATCGTCGTCGTGTTCATGGGGAGGCAGCGGAATGCGTCGTGTTCATGGGGAGGCAGCGGAATGCGTCGTGTTCATCGGGAGGCAGCGAAGCGGCGTGGGAGCCAACCGGCTGGGTTGGAGCGGAATGCATGGTCGTGTTCGCCGGGAGGCTTGGATGGAGCAGGCGTTGGAAACAAGGCTGGCGTCCGCTGCGGAGAAACAGACCTCCCTCGTTCGGAGCAGGGTCTGTTGATCGGGAGGGTGCAGCGTAGCAAAAGCGGAGAAGCGGACCTCCTCGATCAAAGCAGGGGTCTGTTGATCGAGGAGGGTGTGCCGTGTCATAAAGCAGATGAAACAGACCTCCCTACGGTCGAAAGCAGGTGTCTGTTGATCGGGAGGGTGTGGCGTACCGCAAAACGGACGAAACGGACTTGTGTTGTAGCGCTACGGTCGAAACGTGGGTCCTGTTCATCGGGAGGGGTGTGGCGTACCGCAAAACGGGACTCCACAGAATACTGTTCATCTCCACCGTCGACCTCCTCCAGCCTCCACGGGCTACCGTTGACCTCCTCCAGCCTCCACGGGCTCCTGTTCATCCAGCCTCCACCACGTGCTACTCCACTGGCTTCTGTTTAACCACCCCTCCATCGTCTACTATTCATCCAGCCCTCCACACCACGGGGTCCTGTTCAACCACCCCTCCACGGGCACCCCTCCACCATCTACTGTTCATCCAGCCCTCCACACCACGGGGTCCTATTCAACCACCCTTCCACGGGCACCCCTCCACCGTCTACTGTTCATCCAGCCCTCCACCACACCACGGGGTCGTGTTCATCCAGAGGCAATGCAACCGCTCACTGTTCATCCACCCCCCCGCCACAACGCTCACTGTTCATCCAATTAATCGGCTTCAGTTAGCAGCAGTAGCGAAGGAATCCCTCGATCGGGTTCAGTTAACAGCCATCGATCGATCGCTCGGGTTCGATGTCGTAGCTGCGGTCTGTCGCTTCGGGTTCGATTAGAGCCCAACGCTCTCTCGGGTTGATTAGAGCCAGCGCCTACGCACACATGCAGCGTCGTGTCTGAGAAAGCAGCGCATCGCTTCGGCCCCGACCTCCCACCGTAACAGGAACTCCCGAAATTTTCCTCCCCTCGCTTCTACCACGGTTTTTCCGTCATGGGCCAGCCCAAAGAATGTCATGCGATTCGTCTCCGGCCCGCCAGGGCGAAAAGCCCATTTTACAGCATGATTTTTGTCATAAGTAGGAGCCCACCACATCTATGATGATACGGGTTTTGTCACAATTATTGTCATAGAAGTGTCATATGTATGACAGAAAAAAATTCCGTTCGACCCAAAATGTCACGGATGTGTCTTTTTTTGTAGTGATCGCCACCACCGTTGCGGTGGAAACCAGGCGGGTTGCGCGGCATGTTGACCATCAAGACTTCTGCTGCAGGATCGCTGCCGTTGCACTCGGATGTGGTCTCGACGGAGCCAGTCGACAGATCGAACAGGCCGTAGAGTGATTCGTCGGGCTCGATTGCCGTGACTTGGGGGGTGGACGACTAGCGTGCCACCACGTGTTTCACCCACCACTGAAGCCGCAAGCAACCAGATCGCTTATGGCGGTGAACAGCGGGAAGCGAAGAAACTACAGGAGTCGGCCCGTCTTGAGTCGGCGGTGCCGCAGAAGGATGCCTTGACGCGCAGCGTGGAAGTGCATCGCCCGCGGACGGGAGTGTCTCGACATAGAGGGGGCCTCCTGGGGAGGAGGTCGTCGGCAACAAAGACGACCGCGCCGAGACGGATCTCGCGGCCCTCCGCCAAACCACCGCCTGGAACCATGATGACGGGAATCGGAAAAACTGCAACTTCACCAGAAAGTCACTAAGACACCTGCCCCATGGTGGGTGCCAACTGTCGTGGTTCTAAGTCTGATAGTAGAATGGGGGGTACGTATGAGGAGGCAAGATCCTAGCTATGGTGAAGTTGTACACACAAGATTTACGAGTTTAGGCCCTTAACAGTGGAAGTAACAGCCCTACATCCTGGTGCTCAGGAGCTCGGTCGATTGGATTATGAGTGTGTAGTTACAGGGGGTGCGAACCTGAAACGCCCTCGATGCGGCTATATCTCCCACGTGTCGAAGCACGACTTAGAGGCATAACCGCATTGAAAGCAATGTTGCAAGTGAGGTAATCTTCACACAACCCATGTAATACATAAGGGAAAAAGATACATAGTTGGCTTACAATCGCCACTTCACAATACATGAGTAAAACATTACATCATACAGATACAATCAAGGTCCGACTACGGAACCAAAATAAAAGAAGACTACCCCAAATGCTACACGGATCCCCGATCGTCCCAAGCTGAGCTCCACTCTTGATCAGCTGAAGCGAAACAACACAATGAACAAGATCTTCATCAAGCTCCTCCTTGAGCTCGGGTGCATCACTGCTGCGGTTTCATCGGCACACGCAAACTGGTTTTGGAAGTATCGTGAGTCACGGGGACTCAGCAATCTCACACCAGCGAGATCAAGACTATTTAAGCTTAAAGGCAGGACAAGGTAGTGAGGTGGAGCTGCACAAGCGACTAGCATATATGGTGGCTAACATACATAAAAGAGGCGAGAAGAGAAGGCAAAAGCGCGGTCGAACAACTATGATCAAGAAGTGATCCACGAAACTACTTCGTCAAACATAACTCCAACACCGTGTTCTCCTTCGATCAACCCGAAAAGAGACACTCACGATTCGCTTACGGTTGGTGTATTTTAAATTAAGATCAACCGGGTTTTCTACAACGGACATTAACAAATTCCCATCTGCCACATAACATGGACACGGCTTTGAAAGTTCAAAACCCTGCGGGGTGTCCCAACAAGCCCATGATAAGCTCTCGCGATCAGCGAAGGATATTCCTTCTCCCGGGAAGACCGATCAGTCTCGGAATCCGGCTACAAGACATTCACA
Source organism: Aegilops longissima (assembly GCA_021605205.1). Classification (NCBI taxonomy): domain Eukaryota; kingdom Viridiplantae; phylum Streptophyta; class Magnoliopsida; order Poales; family Poaceae; genus Aegilops; species Aegilops longissima. Next base: position 13,298 of record JAHIAM010003326.1, read on the forward strand.
GCAATAAAACAAGACCAGCAAAGCCGCCCGGATGTGCCGACAAATCTGATAGGAGTGCACGTACATCGGTCTCGGGCACACGGATAAGTCAAGCTACGAGTAAAACCAACCCTCGAGTTGCCCGAGGTGGCCCATGAGTTGCTCGGTTTGGACCAACACTCGAAGGAGCAGCGGCCGGGGGCTAAAATAAAGATGACCCTCGGGCTCCGAAACCCAAGGAAAAGGGGTATAGGTGAGGCAAATGGTAAAACCAATGTTGGGCCTTCTTTGGAAAAGTCTTATTCAAAGCGAACTGTCAAGGGGTCCCATAAATCACCCGACAGCGTTAGGGGCGCAAAAATCCGGGAACATAACACGGTATTACGGAAACTAGAGGCGGCAAGAGTGGAACAAAACACCAGGCATAAGGCCGAGCCTTCCACCCTTTACCAAATATATAGATGCATTAATTAAATAAGGTATATTGTGATATCCCAACAAGTAAACATGTTCCAACAAGGAACAACAACTCCATGTTCAACAAGGAACAAACTTCATCTTCACCGCAACTAACAACGCTATAAGAGGGGCTGAGCAAAGCGGTAACATAGCCAAACAACGGTTTGCTAGGAAAGGATGGTTAGAGGCTTGACATGGCAATATGGAAGGCATGATATAGCAAGTGGTAGGCATCGTAGCATAGGCATAGCAAAAGAAGCGAGCAACTAGCAAGCAAAGATAGTAGTGATTTCGAGGTATGGTCATCTTGCGAAATCCATAAGGAAGAAAACGAATCCATGAAGAAGACAAGCGGACGAGGTCGAATGAATCCTCACAACTCCGAGCGGAACGAAGCTAACGAGAAAAGCAAACCGGAAAGAAGCAAACAACATAGTAAACAACCATCACATAAACATGGCATGATGCACAATCAAGTATGATGCATGTCGGTTTAAATAACATGGCATGGCAATATGCACAAACAATCCTACAAATTAAGTGGAGCTCAATATGCAGCGAATTGCATATTGATGAAACTTCACAACATTATTTAGTTCACTCTTGATTAGGCTACCCAACAATATTAAATGTTGTTAAACATGGCAAGAGGGTGAAGCATAAGAAACTAACTATTTAGGCAAGTTTAAATGAGGCGGAAACAACGAACAACAATTCGGAAAGTCCTCATATGCAAATTATGGATTCGGTACAGATCTGACCTAAAGCATATTTTAGAGTTGTTAATCATGCAAAGTAATGCTACCATGATAAACTAGGCATTTTCTACCCCATTTACATATATAATTTATTTAAAATGGAGCTACGGTTATTTAGTTATGAAATAAATCATTTTAGCATGGCATATTAGCAAATTAATGCAAACAACAATATTAAACATTTTAATTGTTGTTATCATGATCGGATGACAAGTGCAAGTTTATGCAATTTTATGAAAGCGTTATCATGAGCATGATATGAAGCGTTATGTCACCGTGGTGGAAGAAAGGGTGCCACGACAGCGAATCCGAAAATGGTGCCACGGCAACATATCGGTTCCGGTAGCTCACGGAGATACGGAGCAAAGAAGTGGTGAGGCGAGTCATGCGAGGATGGTGGGGTGATCCGATTACGGGTTCCCCGGAGCGATGGCATGGCAAAGAGGGCATCGCAAGGATGATTCGATCACGGTCGGTCATCTCGGTGGTTATACCTCCGGAGCGTGCAAGGAGGCGGTTCTCGTTCGTAGAGAAGTAGAGAAGTAGTCGTTCTCGGGCGAGAGGGAAGTAGTGGTTCCGCGACGGTAGTCGTTACGGCGTGGGGAAGTAGGCGTTCATGTTCGATGGTAGTGGTACATCTCGTCGCCGGAGTAGTGGTACACGAAGGTAGTCGAACAGCGGTTCCGTTACAGGTCTTGGCGACGGTGCGTCGTACATGGTTTAGAGTGGTACTTGCATCTTCGGACTTGGCGAATCCGAGGGCTTCGAGGCGCGGTAGTGGTACATGTGGCGTCGGGGTACTTGTCGTTTGTGAAGTCGATCTCGGCGGAACCGAATATCTCGAGTAGTCGTGGTACTTATCGCATCCACGTGTAGTCGAACAGCGGTCCAAAGCGTTCATCGGCGGTCGAACTTGGCGGTCTCGGCGGTCGTCGTGGAAATGGTCGTTCTCGTTCGTGATCGTACATGTCGGCGGTAGTTGTTCTAGGCAGGAAACAGTAGTTGTACACGGGTCTTGGCGTCGTGGTACTTGGCGTTCAAAACGAGCAACACCAAAAGCCTCGGGTCTTGGCGATTCGAGTCGATGCGGACGGCGGAGATGCTTCCTCCTTCCCGTTCGGCCGAAGCGAGGCGGGCAGGGCTCATCTGTTCCCGGCGGTGGAGCTCAAGCGGCGTCCATGGCGTCGGGCAGGACCTCGAAGTGGGAGCGAGGAGCTGACGGCCATGGCATCGAACGCAGCGGTCGCGTGGAAGCGGCGAGGAGGAGGTCGCGGGACGGGAGGAGAAGGGATGGCGGCGGCGAGCTCGATGCCAGCAGCGAGAGGTTGGTGGCGAGGAGGTTGCGCCCGGTGGAGGAGGGACGAGGAAGGGCAGCGAGGAAGAGTAGAAAAGGCGGCGGCCCTGGACTCTGTGACATCGAGGAGGTGGGGCGGTGGCGCCATGGAGGGGCAGCAGAGGAGGGGGATCGGGAGAAAGCGATGGGGAGAAGGGATCCGGCCTAGCGAGGAGGAGCGAGGGAAAGGGAGGGATCATCAGGGGCGGCGAGGGGATCGAGGCGGGGGTTGGGCGGCTGGTGGGAGGGAGCGAGAGGAGGACGAGGGAGATGGGATCGAGGCGGCGTCGCGGGAGAGCGAGGAGAAGGTAGGGAGGCGGCGCTAGGAGGAGGGCCAGGGGGAGCGAGGAGGAGGAGGCGCTCGGGCTAGGGTTAGGAAGAGAGGCGGCTGGGCCTGATGGGCCTAGAGGCTGCTGTGGGGAGTTAGGAGGCCAGGGAGGAGGAGAAAGGCCGAGGGGCCTTAGAGGCCGGCTGGGCTGGGATCTCTCTCCCTATACTCTTCTCTCTAAATAACAGAGAGAAAGAAAGAGCAAGAAAAAAGAGAAGAGAAGGTTAGAGGAAGACTTTGGGCAGGAGGACAACTTTCCGGACTTATAAAAATATGAGGATTTAACAAAAATGATCCAAGGATTTTGGTGGAACTCGGAAAAAGATAGAATAATAATGGCAAGGTTTGGGGACCAAACTTGAAGTAGAAAGGGCATGAGATATATTATGCAAGTGGGTTATGATGATTCCAAAGCGAGGAATATTTTTATAGCTCCCTAATATTGGGAGGATATGTTATAAAGAGAACACCATGTGAATTCCCTCGATTTAAATGGATCGAGAAATCCATACAATTTATTTAGAAGAGTTTTAAAAATAATGATATGATGGCATGATGACATGATGCAATGCAAGAGATGACATGATGAAATGCAAAAACAAAACAAACCACACGACAAAACTGGAAACCACGGAAGGCAAGCTGAAGCTCCGGTCTTGGGCGTCACAACACTCCACCACTACGAGAGGATCTCGTCCGAGATCTAGGATGGCACGGAGAAAAGCTGAAGAGGAAGAGGTAAAACAAAGTTGCTTCTCCGACAAACGAGTGAAACCAAAGAACCTTGAGAGGTTGAACAAAATGAAAGAAAGAAAACAATGAAGATGAAGAAAGTTGAAAACACTCTGTTAGAAAAGAGGAACAAGGGATACGACGAGAACCAAGAGGTTAAGTGATAACATAGATACTGAAACCACTCCGGTTAAAACTAGATAGACAAGGAATAAAATTGATATAATTTGAGCAGCACTCCGGCTAAAAGAAGAAGGAAAACTTGATAAGATGAAAAGAACTTGAAGAGATGACACAACCTCCGGTTAAAAGGATAAGCAAGAAAAAGAACACGATCTTTACAAAAGCGAGGTGAAATTCTGCCACCACGGAAACAAGCGATTGGATTGATAACAACAAGGAGGCGAAACTTATATCGCGGGAGGACAAATGAAGAACTTGGGTCATTTATAAGCACCATAAATAGCAACAATCCTTAGGGAAAGCTTTAGGTGAAATATAGCCCAAGACAACTCCAATGAAGAGATTGATGGATTTAAAATACCTCATTCTTAACAACATGTGAATCATGAAACACGAACACAAATTGTCGAGAATGACATAACACCACCTCAAATGATAAGGTAGAACAAATTGCACTCGAAATGCAAGAAGAAGAATACTTGAACTCCCAAAACAAAACATGTGTTGAGCACCATGTTCAATTTTGAGTATAGCTTGGCGGATCATAACTCGAGAGAAAACTTGAAGAACAGTTGAAGAATGAAAGGAATCCTTGACGAACCATCATGTAGAGCCTCCATGAAGAACTCCGGTAAGAAAAGGATGATAAAAGAAAGAGAAGTTGAAAACACAAGGTGAAGCCTTGGGTGATAAGATGAAGCTTTGATGAGATATCTGAGAAAACTTGGAGCTTTGGATAAGAAAGATGAACAAATGAAATCAAAATTTTGATGATCCTCCGGAATAAGGAATTGAATTTACTCGATGGAACAAGAATAAGAATTACATTATGCTGATCCTTCACCAATTAAATTGATGACAAGCAATGGATTAGGCATACTACTTATTCTCATTGAAAAAATGATTACTGAGATAGAGATATAGCGCAAACTTGAGAAGGTCTTGATGGAACCACGGTGGGATTTGGAAACAACAAATGAATTAATATGATAAAGAAGGAAGTGAAATCTTGAACAAACCACCATAATAATTGAGAATGAGCGAAGAAGGCACAATTCACGGGAAGAATTGGAAAGCGAATAAAGATGCTTGACAAAATTTAGATACATTAGAGCGAAGAGATCATGAACTGATTAGAGGATATTTCGACGATGCACCGGTGAGATTTGGAAAAACAAGAGTTGAACGCTTGAATGAATCATTCTGAAATGATGGGCTCTGGATAATCAAACTGAAAAGACTCCTGAAATGCTCCGGGTGGGTTAAAAGAATTCTCACAATCAAAACAATTATGAGGATGGCACAAAGCTAGAACCATGAATCTTGAAGAGAAAGAAGCGAGATTTAAGAGAAACTCTTCTTCGGTCTTCAAAATTCGAGAATGACGACGAGAAACACCACCATGAATTATTGAAGCACTCCGGAATGAAAATTAGAAAGGTTGAACCAACAATGGAAAGAATGTGAAAGCTCTTGGAGAAAGACATTTGACTGATGATAACTCATTCCTACGTCAAACTTTGCAATGAATTTGAGACTAACTCCGGAAAATTAGAAGAGTTAGGTAAGATCACGGGAAAAGACACGTGGGTTAGGGCCCACTCAAAAAACCACCGTTGAACAATTGCTTGAAATAGATATTGCACGGTAGAATTAAATGGCTTGAATGAGATAGCATCCTCAAAAGAACTTGAGTGAATTGAGAATGGAAACTAGAATCTTCGAGATATCTTCAACACTCGGAACAAATGAATAACGAGAGATGAATGATTAGGGGGCATCGGCATGAGAAAACATTTGAAGCGATGAAAAGAATACGATCAACACTGAAAACTTGACTTAAATCCACGGAGAAGAAAATTAGAATGGAACAATGATAAGGTTGAAGCTTCCTTAGCGTCTTCATGAGAAATCACCGGATAAACAATAAAGGAAAAGAATGAAGAAACTTCACTCAATAAAATGGATACTTGATTAAGAAATCTGAGTCCTTGAAGAAAAAGGGTGGGAGGCGGAAATCAAAAGGCAACTTGGGTCGGATGAAACGAACACCGTTGAGAAAAAGCTTAGAATTGATCTTGCAAATGTTGAAATGATCGAATCCACTTGAAGAAAGCACGCCGGTTGAGAAAAGAATTTACATGACAAGCTCAGTGATCAAGAAGGATTAGTATTCACATAGCAATATGAGAACACCATTTAGAAAAAGTATGGAATCAACACTTGACATTGAAGCAACTCGAATACCACAAAACAAAACAAAAACAAAGTTTGGCTTGTAGAATAAGCGGAACAAACACATGATAGAATTTACGCCCAAAGTGTTAGTGGTGGGGCCCACACGGACCTGACGTATAGCGGACGTCACGAATGACTAACAAGGCGTCCCGAATCAGCATAGCCAAGGATTCTTTAAGGCGTCTCGCGACCACTTTGTAAATCGACCGTGAATGGGCGGACCACTAGGCGTTGAACCCCAATCTCAAATCATACATCATCGGAAAGATATCACGTAAGCTACTAGAATTCCCACCTATAAACTCCGAAACTTTCGGTTATGCAATCTGGTGTTGCGGATCGGGGACACAAAATATATCACCCAAACTAACAATACCTAGATCCATTTGTATCCATCCGTCAACACATAACCAAGAAATCCTCGAAATCGTGTACCTCGACCTTGAAAAACATCCGTTATACAAGTCATGGCAATACTCCCTTTTCGCCACGATCTTTGGGCTATCGGGTTATCTCACCAACAACTGCACAAAAGAGATTTCGATGTCGGTAAAACTCAGGTATTCGAGGCTAGCGATAAAATTGTGGCGACAACACCTCGAGCTCAACTCCCGGGACACTGCCACAACCCTAAATGTCGGGAGGCACCAAGAACAATGTTCTCGTCACAAAACCATCGAACGATTCCAAGATACCACGTGATCCTAAAAAATTTTCTTTAGTGAAATTTGAGGAGAGAAAAGTCAAAACTCTCGTCGGGATACCTCACGGGCGGACGAAGGGGTGAGGAGTAAAAAATCCTACTCTCCGATATATATAATCCTAAGACTCAAAACATTTTCCATTCTAGACTCAACAACGTCGACAAACAATCAAGTAGGGGCTCCTAAGTCGGGAAGGCTCGATTACCAACTTGAAGCGCCCTCGATGCGGCTATATCTCCCACGTGTCGAAGCACGACTTAGAGGCATAACCGCATTGAAAGCAATGTTGCAAGTGAGGTAATCTTCACACAACCATGTAATACATAAGGAAAAAGATACATAGTTGGCTTACAATCGCCACTTCACAATACATGAGTAAAACATTACATCATACGAGATACAATCAAGGTCCGACTACGGAACCAAAATAAAAAAGACTACCCCAAATGCTACAGATCCCGATCGTCCCAAGCTGAGCTCCACTCTTGATCAGCTGAAGCGAAACAACACAATGAACAAGATCTTCATCAAGCTCCTCCTTGAGCTCGGGTGCAGCACACCTGCGGTTTCATCGGCACCTGCAAACTGGTTTTGGAAGTATCTGTGAGTCACGGGGACTCAGCAATCTCACACCAGCGAGATCAAGACTATTTAAGCTTAAAGGTAGGACAAGGTAGTGAGGTGGAGCTGCACAGCGACTAGCATATATGGTGGCTAACATCGCAAAAGAGAAGCGAGAAGAGAAGGCAAAAGCACGGTCGAACAACTATGATCAAGAAGTGATCCTGAAACTACTTACGTCAAACATAACTCCAACACCGTGTTCTCCTTCGATCAACCCGAAAAGAGACACTCACGATTCACCTTACGGTTGGTGTATTTTAAATTAAGATCAACCGGGTTTTCTACAACGGACATTAACAAATTCCCATCTGCCACATAACATGAGCACGGCTTTGAAAGTTCAAAACCCTGCGGGGTGTCCCAACAAGCCCATGATAAGCTCTCGCGATCAACGAAGGATATTCCTTCTCCCGGGAAGACCGATCAGTCTCGGAATCCGGCTACAAGACATTCACAGCAATAAAACAAGACCAGCAAAGCCGCCGGATGTGCCGACAAATCCTGATAGGAGTCGCACGTACCTCGGTCTCGGGGCACACCGGATAAGTCAAGCTACGAGTAAAACCAACCTCGAGTTGCCCGAGGTGGCCCATGATCTGCTCGGTTCGGACCAACACTCGAAGAGCACGGCCGGGGGCTAAAATAAAGATGACCCTCGGGCTCCGAAACCCAAGGAAAAGGGGTATAGGTGAGGCAAATGGTAAAACCAATGTTGGGCCTTCTTTGGAAAAGTCTTATTCAAAGCGAGCTGTCAAGGGGTCCCATAAATCACCCGACCGCGTTAGGGGCGCAAAATCCGGGAACATAACACGGTATTACGGAAACTAGAGGCGGCAAGAGTGGAACAAAACACCAGGCATAAGGCCGAGCCTTCCACCCTTTACCAAATATATAGATGCATTAATTAAATAAGGTATATTGTGATATCCCAACAAGTAAACATGTTCCAACAAGGAACAACAACTCCATGTTCAACAAGGAACAAACTTCATCTTCACCGCAACTAACAACGCTATAAGAGGGCTGAGCAAAGCGGTAACATAGCCAAACAACGGTTTGCTAGGAAAGGATGGTTAGAGGCTTGACATGGCAATATGGAAGGCATGATATAGCAAGTGGTAGGCATCGTAGCATAGGCATAGCAAAAAGCGAGCAACTAGCAAGCAAAGATAGTAGTGATTTCGAGGTATGGTCATCTTGCACGAAATCCATAAGGAAGAAAAACGAATCCATGAAGAAGACAAGCAGACGAGGTCGAATGAATCCTCACAACTCCGAGCGGAACGAAGCTAACGAGAAAAGCAAACCGGAAAGAAGCAAACAACATAGTAAACAACCATCACATAAACATGGCATGATGCACAATCAAGTATGATGCATGTCGGTTTAAATAACATGGCATGGCAATATGCACAAACAATCCTACAAATTAAGTGGAGCTCAATATGCAGCGAATTGCATATTAATGAAACTTCACAACATTATTTAGTTCACTCTTGATTAGGCTACCCAACAATATTAAATGTTGTTAAACATGGCAAGAGGGTGAAGCATAAGAAACTAACTATTTAGGCAAGTTTAAATGAGGCGGAAACAACGAACAACAATTCGGAAAGTCCTCATATGCAAATTATGGATTCGGTACAGATCTGACCTAAAGCATATTTTAGAGTTGTTAATCATGCAAAGTAATGCTACCATGATAAACTAGGCATTTTCTACCCCATTTACATATATAATTTATTTAAAATGGAGCTACGGTTATTTAGTTATGAAATAAATCATTTTAGCATGGCATATTAGCAAATTAATGCAAACAACAATATTAAACATTTTAATTGTTGTTATCATGATCACGGATGACAAGTGCAAGTTTATGCAATTTTATGAAAGCGTTATCATGAGCATGATATGAAGCGTTATGTCACCGTGGTGGAAGAAAGGGGTGCCGCGACAGCGAATCCGAAAATGGTGCCACGGCAACATATCGGTTCGGTAGCTCACGGAGATACGGAGCAAAAGAAAGTGGGTGAGCGAGTCATGCGAGGATGGTGGGGTGATCCCGATTACCGGGTTCCCACGGAACGATGGCATGGCAAAAGAGGGGCATCGCAAGGATGATTCGATCACGGTCGGTCATCTCGGTGGTTATACCTCCGGAACATGCAAGGAGACGGTTCTCGTTCGTAGAGGGAAGTAGAGGAAGTAGTCGTTCTCGGGCGTAGAGGGAAGTAGTGGTTCACGCGACGGTAGTCGTTACAGCGGCGAGGGAAGTAGGCGTTCATGTTCGATGGTAGTGGTACATCTCGTCATCGGAGTAGTGGTACACGAAGGTAGTCGAACTTGCGGTTCCGTTACAGGTCTTGGCGACGGTCGTCGTACATGGTTTGGAGTGGTACTTGCATCTTGGACTTGGCGAATCCGAGGGCTTCGGGGCGACGGTAGTGGTACATGTGACGTCGGGGTACTTGTCGTTTATGAAGTCGATCTCGGCGGAACCGAATATCCTCGAGTAGTCGTGGTACTTATCGCATCCACGTGTAGTCGAACAGCGGTCCAAAGCGTTCATCGGCGGTCGAACTTGGCGGTCTCGGCGGTCGTCGTGGAAATAGTCGTTCTCGTTTCGTAGTCGTACATGTCGGCGGTAGTTGTTCTAGGCAGGAAACAGTAGTTGTACACGGGTCTTCGGCGTCGTGGTACTTGGCGTTCCAAAACAGAGCAACACCAAAAGCCTCGGGTCTTGGCGATTCTGGTCGATGCGGACGAGCGGAGATGCTTCCTCCTTCCCGTTCGACCGAAGCAGAGGCGGGGCAGGGCTCATCTGTTCCCCGGCCGGTGGAGCTCCAAGGCGGCGTCCATGGCGTCGGGCAGGACCTCCCGAAGTGGAGCAGGGAGGCGCTGCCATGGCATCGAGGCAGCGGTCGCGTGGAGGCGGACGAGGAGGAGGTCAGCGGGACGGGAGGAGAAGGATGGCGGCGAGCTCGATGCCATGGCGAGGAGGTTGAGGCGCGAGGAGGTTGAGGCGCCGGTGGAGGGAGGAGCGAGGAAGGGGCGGCGAGGGAAGGTAAGAAAGCGGCGGCCTGGACTCGTGACATCGAGGAGGTGGGCGCTGGCGCGCCATGGAGGAGCGGCAGAGAGAGGGGGATCGGGAGAGAAGCGATGGGGAGAGGGGATCCGGCCTAGCGAGGGAGGAGGCGAGGGAAAGGGAGAGGGATCTCATGGCCAGGCGACGAGGGGATCGGGCGGGGGGTTGGCGGCTGGTGGGAGGAGCGAGAGGAGGACGAGGGAGATGGGATCAGGCGGCGATGCGGGAGAAGCGAGGAGAAAGGGAGGAGCGGCGCTAGGAGGAGGACAGGGGAGCGAGGAGGAGGAGGCGCTCGGGCTAGGGGTTAGGAAGAGGGCGCGGCTGGGCCTGATGGGCCTAGAGGCCTCACAAGGGGAGTTGGGAGGCCGGAGGAGGGAGAAAGGCCGGGGGGCCTTAGAGGCCGGCTGGGCTGGGATCTCTCTCTCCCTATACTCTTCTCTCTAAATAACAGAGAAAGAAAGAGCAAGAAAAGAGAGAAGAGAAGGTTAGAGGAAGACTTTGGGCAGGAGGACAACTTTCCCGGACTTATAAAAATATGAGGGATTTAACAAAAATGATCCAAGGATTTTTGGTGGAACTCCGGAAAAAGATAGAATAATAATGGCAAGGTTTGGGGACCAAACTTGAAGTAGAAGGGCATGAGATATATTATGCAAGTGGGTTATGATGATTCCAAAGCGAGGAATATTTTTATAGCTCCCTAATATTGGGAGGATATGTTATAAAGAAAACACCATGTGAATTCCCTCGATTTAAATGGATCGAGAAATCCATGCAATTTATTTAGAAGAGTTTTAAAATAATGATATGATGGCATGATGACATGATGCAATGCAAGAGATGACAAGATGCAATGCAAAAACAAAACAAACCACACGACAAAACTCGGAAACCCTGGAAGGCAACTGAAGCTCCGGTCTTGGGGCGTCACAGAACCCTTGTGCCCGAGGAGGGGGGTGGCTTATATAGAGTTCGCGGAGACCCTCGGCCCTCGATTTACAGGGTTCAATGTACATAAAGATAGGAGCGTTCTTCGTAGCATTGACATTAAAGTTACATAAATGATCATTAAGACTACGAAGTGAGCGTCAGACCGTTTCCATTCAGAGTGACCTTAGATCTTCTGTTCTCCAAGTGGATTCTGGTATGGTCGAATGGAATTGGGGTATCCGAGTGAACACTCAGTCGAGTGCGTCGAGTCCTGTGGAGATTCCAGTCAGTGGAATCTGCTGTCCTTTGGATGTCTTTGATTGTATGTCGTGACGGTTTTCAGGATTTATTTCGAGAAAATGGTCCTTGTGCTCACCAGCCCAGGATTCTTTGTTAGGTGACGAGGCACCAACTTGATACAGAAATTCCAAGTAAAATACAAAATATGTAGTACAAGAACATTCTGGCCCATGAGTACAACACTAGGTTTCTAGTGGCTGATGGCGGAAGTGGTTTGTGGTTCATCAGTGTCTATGGGACTCCATTTCCCACAGGAACAACTGACCTGGATAACTCCTATCTTCGCGAGGCTGCTATCACCATTGCATAGTTTCGGGGCTGTCATCATAGCAACTCCTCTCCATGCAAGAAATCTGGCCAAGACAATAGCGAGGGACAAGCGATGAGTACTTTGAATGTACTGCAAACATTATGAACACATGTATAATATAACAGATGATAATTATGCTCTGAAATATGCCATGATCACTTCGTCAGTTATGAAATAAAATTCATGATGCACGCAAACAGGTTATTCATATAAAACATGAATAAACAATCCGAGAATAGAAATAAAATGCACCGATCGGGTGTCTGAAGCGATGCTTTGACAGGATAATAATATAAAGCATGCCTCAGTCGGGCGTCTGAGCGACGTCACATAAAGGGCTTATAAAGGAAATAAGTAACAAACATGCCACAGTTGGGCGTCTATGCGACACCACGTAAAGGGCTTATAAGTAATTTAAATAACAAGCATGCCACAGTCGGGCGTCTGGGCGACACCACATAAAGGGCTTATAAGAGAATAATCACAGTGAATATCCAGGAGGTAGAACCGTCCTAGGGATACTCAATAATTCAAATAATGTGAATGGTTAGTCCATAATAATAATAATAATAATAATCATAATCATCATGAGTCACAAGTCATGATCCATGTTCTGGTTTAGCAATTTTTCCTCCGAAGACCGACACTAAGACCGACACTTGACCCATCGGTGTAGTCCTTAACCATGGACACGGCTATTGAATAGATATAATCTCTGCGGAGGTGTACTCTTTACCCACGAGTAGCGGATTCCTTTAGTCCATCGGGACTAATTCCGTCTCTGATCTTTTAATTGAAAACACACGACCGCACACCACCTAACTTAGGTATGCAGGAATCACCCACGACACCCATTAAGCGAAACTCTAAGTGGGAGGCTACAACCTCGACTAGCATGGTATCACAAAATTTATAACATACGCAAACTAGGGAGCTACCCCTCGGCTCCAACGGAAACACCCATGCCCCGGACCGGTGGCATGTCTCCGGATCGGCGGTATCTTCCACCATGGCCTCTCTGTACGGTGTGTGCTAGGAAAGGGGTTGACAACTTACTGAACCGTACCCTACCTATGGCAGGGACAAGTGGTAGTACGAAACAAGTATGGGGGTTACTGGAACAAGACTCGATCTACGGTCGACTCGGGAGGTTAAGGCATTCCTGCGAGGATTAGTATAACAAATATATTTCACACCGACAAACAGAATCACCACTCATCATACCTCACCATGCCTTACGGACATAATCGTCTCAGCAATTATTAGAGACAAGTTCGTGTCTACCCAAGGCAGATACTTTCCCAGATTCCTCTGATAGGCATGAAAGGCTTACGAGGTGATTACTATCGGAAGCATATCAAAGTCAATAGCCAGGAATCATCATTATGCACTCATGAACATGATCATATCATCACATAAAATACCGAACACTTCATGTCAAGGCGGTGTCGTATTAGCATCGAGCGACACACAACAAATATTATGCCGGGGTTCAGAATGCTTGCCTTCAAGAGTATGCAAGTGGGGGTGCACTTTTGAAAGTTGCCTTTTCTTCAAAATCCTATTTTAATAAAATTTAAATTAACACATAGTTTCAAAACAGTACAAAAAAGTCGTTTGGAAAATTTTCAAATAAATATGAAAATAAACTAGAAAAATTTGAGAAACAACAAAAAAGAATCAAATCAATTGGACTTGTATTTTAAAAGTTATAGCGGTCAAAGTTTAGTCAAAATTCTGTTTTAATAAAAATCAAAAAAGAAGCAGTTGGGGCTTACGCTTTCCCTAGCAAAGGCGTATTCGGTGGAATATGTTTCCACTTAAGCCAGCCAGAGCCGACCTGTGGGTCAGCAGTGGGTCCTTGGGCCCACTTGGTCAGACTGACGATCGCCGCGCCTCCTTCCTCTACTGGCCGAGCGGTGGCGGGGCTCCGGCGATTGCCGCCGACGAACGGCGGCTCCCCATGGGATTCTGAGGGTGGGGTGGATCCGCTGGACTTGGGCGGTCCTCCCAGTGGTTGATAGGCTGGCGGGGGTGGAGGGGGTCGCCGGCGGCGAGCTCCATGGCGGACGGTGGTTTCGGGAATAATTGGGGGCTTGGGCTACGGTGGCTCTCGGTCGAGGCTGAGGTGTTGGGTGGCTCCGCATGATCGAGGGGAGGAGGATGGGAGCATGTCAGGGGTTAGGGGCCTCGGTCTTGGCCGGATTTTACCGGAACGTGGCGGCGGCCGAACCTGCCGGGGATGGGAGAAAGGATGGCCTCTGGCCAACTGGGGAGGAGGGGGGCTTCCTACTACTCGAACAAGGTTGCTGACCAGCCCAGGCGTGATCGGAAGGGCTATTTATAGCCCGGGGAGGTCTGTCCCTGCGGCTGCAGATAAGAACGTCGGCGAACCGCCGTTCTTTTGCTAGCGGACGGGCTTGTGGATGAGCTCGGGCTGTTCGAGGGTGGTGGCATCTTGGAGTGGCTCGGCGGCACCGTCCATGGCGAGAACTGCTGCAGACGCCGGCGTGCCGCCAAGGGAGCTTTGGCGGTGTGTAGAGGGCGCCGAGGGTGGCTTGGAGGTTGGCGGCGGGTGAGGACAGGCGTGGCCCTAGGGGTGATCAAAGGCCGAGGGTAAGGCGCGGCTAGGTTGCGTCTTGGCGTGCAAAAGCGTCGCTCTGGGTGCGCCGAGAACGCATGCCTTGAGTGTGATGAAATGCCAGCGTGTGCTAGAGGGCTTGAATGAGGCTGGTAGTTAACATGTCTAGGTTAGTGGTGGCTAGGAGATTAGTGGACATGGCTCTTTGGGTCAGGGGAACAAGTCCATAATGTAAACTAAAAACTATGCCAAAACTGGCCATGCACACAAGGTGCTCGACAGAATGCCATGGGCATCTGGGCATCTCTTTGGGTGGCCAAAAACTCCAGATCAGAGTCTCTTTAGGTGAATGGGATGGTAGCAAGGTTAGTTTGGCAAGACCAGAAACTTGTTAGTGCAAAATTTTGAGAAAACCAAATCTGGTCAGAAAATGAAGGCTACTATTGTATGGACCAAAAGTATTCCAAATGGTCCAATCTCCTAGACTTAAGGGTTTGGTAAAGTGGTCAATAAGCAGGCACAATATCATGGGCAATAGGGCAAGATAAAACATGGCTGCAGTGCAAATCACCAAACTGAACCAGAATGAAGATGAGGATGATTTGCTCAATTTTTTCAAAGAACACTAATGGGTTTTTGCATAAAGTTGAATTATACACTACTGCTAATATCCCCCAATTTTGGTTAAATTTTTAAAGAAATATTTAAATAGGTTATAGTGCAAATGGAACTCTAAAGCTTAAAAATCATTTTTTTAAAAACAAAGCTCAGGAACAATAATTGTAGAAATAAGTCCATTGATAAAAAGAAATGGTCTTGGGAAGATACAAGTCCAACAATATTTTGAAAGGTTTCCACCTAGAGGGAAAATTCCAAAAATTCAGAGGAGCAGTGATCTGAAATTAAGAGATAAAGCCAGGAAAATAAAAATTTAATTTCCTGGCAAGAATTTTACTTAATAAAACAAGGTTAAAATTTTGGGGTGTTACACTATAGGGCAGTAACCTTGGGTAGGGTACTTAGATTAGGTCTATTGTCCTACCCTAGGTACATGTCATCATCGGGGACCACGAGGGTGGGGCGCGCCTACCCCTCGGGTGTGCCCTCTGCCTCGTGGCTTCCTCGTTGCTTCCACGACTTCCCTCCAAGTCTCACAGGTTGCGTTTGTTCCAAGAAAGATCCTCGCGAAGGTTTCATTCCGTTTGGATTCCGTTTGATATTCCTTTTCTGCGAAACACTGAAATAGGCAAAAAAAAGCAATTTACACAGCATATTAAAGACCATTAAACATCCAAAACAGATAATATAATAGCATGGAACAATAAAAAATTATAGATACATTGGCGACGTATCACTTGGCATGGTGTCATGACATGGCACCAACATGCTGCGGTAATTTTTTTGGCTGAATTGGGACAAGCTTTGGTATAAGCTTCTTGCAAACCGGAGCTTCTCTCTAGAAGGCTCGTGGTTCCGAGAGGGAACGTGTCACCTCCGTGTGCGAAACGACATATGTACACCGTCTTCTCCCGCCTTAATTTTTTAACACAGGCAAATTAGACCAAATAGAAGTATCGTGCTAAATTTTGGAATTATTCCGGGTTCGTTTGGCCTTTTTTATACATTAATTGAATTTCTGGGCATTTAATGTGCGTAATTCAAATTTGGACTACAAGTACATGCTCCAGTGCACGAAAGTTGGTTGAAAAATCACATGTCTGTCCTTGGGTGAATTTCTAGGCCGCATGCAAGAAATGGGAATGAAATTCAAACATCTGGGCGTCGTGGCTCGGCTGAAAAGATTGACAAACTTGGTTTCTTAATTCCTGTAAATCCAAAACACGCTTGAAAATCATGAAACTTGGCATGGTGTCATGACATGGCACCAACATGCTGCGGTAATTTTTTTTGGCCGAATTGGGACAAGCTTTAGTATAAGCTTCTTGCAAACCGGAGCTTCTCTCAAGAAGGCTCGTGGTTCCGAGAGGGAACGTGTCACCTCGGGTCTTGAAATGACATCGTACACTGCCTTCTTCCGCCTTAATTTTTTACACAGGAAGATTAGAGCAAATAGAAGTATCGTGCTAAATATTGGAATTATTCCGGGTTCGTTTGGCCTTTTTTATACAGTAATTGAATTTCTAGGCATTTAATGTGCATAATTCAAATTTGAACTACAAGCACATGCTCCAGTGCACCAAAGTTAGTTGAAAGATCACATGTGTGTCCTTGGGTGAATTTCTAGGTCCCATGCAAGAAATGGGAATGAAATTCAAACATCTAGGCGTCGTGGCTCAGCCGGAAAGATTGAGAAACTTGGTTTTTTAATTCCTGTAAATCCAAAACACGCCTGAAAATCATGAAACTTGGCATGGTGTCATGACATGGCACCAACATGTTGTGGTAATTTGTCTGTCCGATTTGCGAAGGCGCACACATTAACAATCAACAAAGTCATTTTGGAACAAGTGCTGCCACATTACAAATCGGAAACACAACTATTATAGAAACCGTGGGTGTTCTACTTACCAATTACGTGCCGCCATGCGTCCCCTTTTTTTATTGGCTAGGAGGTGTCGTGCGGGGTAGCTATTTGAGTACGGGAGGCGTGCGATCAGACCCCTGCACGTGCTCATCGGGAGGAGAGCCCTTTGACCTCTATCCGCCGCGCACCTCCCTCCCAACATCTCCATTAATGGCGCCCGAGCCCCTATTTCACGGCGTGGCTATGTCTCATTAGACTGAGATTTAAGAGAGAAAAATGAAAATCTAAAAAGAAAGTTTTGCACGGATCTTGATGTAAGATCCGACGACCTATATAACATCGACTGCGACTTATAACAAGCATGATGAATATAAGGATGAAGGAAGAAGGAAGACAACGATCTGGCTCATTGATCTCTACATTCTTGATGTGTTGTTGTAGGCCGCGGGAACTAGTCTCCACGGCGAGCGGCGGTGAGCTCTTTCATGTCCTTAAGATGCTTCTTGAGAGCATCCACAGATTCCTCCACCAGCCTTTGTCTCTTGGTGCGCAACATGGCATTCTCGTCCATAAGTTTCTCGACGATGACGTCGGTCCTCTTCAACAAGGCAGTGGTCTCCTCCTGCTGCTCCGCACTTCTGATGATCCTCGCCCTTAGCAGGCCGCTCTCGGCCCGGAGCTTCGCATTACTCTCATTTAGTTGCCGAATGACGTTGGTAGCCTGTTCAAACGAGGCTTTCATGTCATCGTACAACCTCGCCCAGCCGGAGATGGCATGCATTCGCCTGTAAGAGTCCTCGCCTGCGTGCGAGACATTTTCCCAGGCCGTCGCGAAGCGGGAGGACATCTCTGCTGCATTCGCAACACGGTGGGACATCTCTTCTGCTTCCCCGGTGCGACCGGACCAGTCTGCTGTATCGATGGCGTGATGGGACCTCCGTGCTACTTCGGCGGCGCGGCAGGACCTCTGTGCTGCTACGGCCGCGTGGCGGGACATGTCGGCTGCTTTCGCGGCGAGGCGGGACATCTTTTGTGCTTCCGCTTCCATGCTCGCCTCTCCCTGGTGGCAATCTCCCGACCCAGAACTCACGCTGGCCATGGCAGACGCAAGGGAACGATGATGAATGACTTGTTTGTTTTTGTGGATGAGGAGTTGAGGAGGAATGTGCAGTCATCTTGGAGTAGTAGTATTTATAACCGAGTACTAATGCGCTCCTAAGTGGGCCGTTTAGGTTTTGATCGGTCTGAACAGTTTTGCAATTTGGAATGTGACGGGACGCAGGCTCAAAATTTATTGACGGTTCTTTAATTTCTAAGTGCGGCACTAATCTCGGACGGCGTAACATGGGCACGCTTTCTCGGCCGCGTATGTGGCGTTAGTACCATAGGGTGCACCGCAATAGGCAATGTCAGCACACGTCTTGTTCCAAGAACCTTGCGCGCTCATTATTACCTGATACATCTCCAACGTATCTACTTTTCCTAATGCTTTTCCTCTTGTTCTGGACTCTAATTTGCATGATTTGAATGAAACTAAACCCGGACTGACACTGTTTTCAGCAGAACTACCATGGTGTTGTTTTTGTGCGGAAATAAAGGTTCTCGGAATGGAACGAAACTTTGCGAGGAATTATTATACAATAAATAAGAATTTCTGGAGCCAAGACCTACCGGAGAGGGGTCCCTGGGTGGGCACAACCCACCAGGGCGCGCCCCCTGTCCTGGCGTGCCCAGGTGGGTTGTCCCCACCTGGTGGCCCCGCAGACCCTGAAACCGATGCTATAAAATCCTATTTTTACAGAAAAAACAGGGAGAAAGAATTATCAGATCCACGAGACGGAGCCGCCGTCACCTCCTGTTCTTCATCGGGAGGCTAGATCTGGAGTCCGTTTGGGGCTCCGAGAGAGGATCTTCTTTCTTCATCATCACCAACCCTTCTCCATCGCCAATTCCATGA
>JAHIAM010003327.1:0-22915 GCA_021605205.1 Aegilops longissima
CCTGCTGCAACAACCGTCCCACTGAAGCGAGCCGCGCTCGGGCGCCGGCGAAAGTTCACCTACAAAGCGGGGAAGCTGGAGCCAGTGCTGGTGGCTCCACCGACCACCAGCGAACTCGGCAGCACCTCCGCCGGTGGGCGCGACCTAGGGGGCAGCGCAGTCATGGCGCGCCCGGCGTGACAACGCGCTCATCGCCCGCACTGAGGATCACCTCCACGACCGCGAGAAGCCGCTCTGAACCCGGAGAATGCTTGCGAGGGCGGCCTCGGCGCGCGCTTGGAAGAGAGTCAAGCCCTACCTAAGCGGGCCTTCCCTTCTCCGACCGAGAACCTCTTCGAGGAGCCATGGAGAAGAAAGGAGTAGCGGAGGATGGTGGAAGGGCTTGCGCCGTTCCATACTTATAGCTTGAGGAGGCCAACCGTCGGCATCCACGATCACAGGTAATCATGACCCATTTCTACGTGCAGGGACATGTCAAGTCACGCATTTGCTGAGGATCATGGGGAAGAGGCGCCCAAGTCAATCAATGCCCATACCTTGGCGCTGAGACCCCAGGCTATTGGGGCCCAAGGCGCCCGCCTCCGCCTTCTCTGCTTCAGCCAAGTCCGGGCGTGCCTTGGGCCGGGAGCTCTTGTCGGTGTGCAGGAGCAGGGATCAAGAACTTGCACGCATGCGGCCTGCGGCATGGATCAAGTGGGGGGTCAGCACGGCCAGCTTCATCGGCTCAAGCTCAAGACCCTCGCGAGGGCCAAGCCTCCACAGGGCTGGCAGCAGGAACCTTCCTCGGGAGCAGCCTCGTCGAGGCGGGCTCACGAGGCGGAGAGATCAAGGCAGGGTACCTCACGATGGTGCCCCATGATGCAAGTTAGCCAGTTCGGGTTCGGTAAACCCTCTAGGTTCGAACTCAGGGGTGCGGAGATCTCACCTCAACCTACCTACACCTCAAATCGCCTCAAAGGATCTAAACTACACAAGAGCAACACAATGGACACAAGGTTTATACTAGTTAGGGCCACCATTGTGGTGTAATACCCTACTCGGTGTGGTGTGGTCGATTGCCTCGGGGGCTGATGATGAACAGTACAAGGAAGAACAGCCTCATGATACATTCTTGGCGGTCTGACGAGCTGCTAGGGGAGTTCGGTCAGCTTCTCTCTCTCTCTCTAGATATGCCTCTACCTTGGTTGCCGATCGATCCGCTCTCCCTACCACTGTGGGTGGCTAGTCCCTATTGTAGGCGGTGGCCTGGGCCTCTTCCCAAATATCGGCGGGAAAGGCGCCAACAATTAGCCATTGTGAAGGGAACATCTAGTACACTTATCTGACTAAAAGTCGGTCCTCGCACTTTGCCAAAGACTCTAGCAGTGGCCTTGGCTTGGGCTCCACGATGACCCCATTCCTGCCGTTGTGTTGGTCTTGGTATTGTTGCACGAAATGGTTGCCTTTGCTTGATGCTCTTAGCCTGCGCCTCCTTTGCACCAAAGAGAAATGAGGACCTTTGCGGGCTGGCGCCCTTTGGCGCCCTTAGTGCGTCATGGCTTGCGTCATGGGCACCTCGTGAGTACCCGCCTTGACCTCTCCGCCTCCTCATGAGCCAGCTGGCGAGGCCGTGCGTGAGGAAGCTTCTGTCGTCCGCCCAGAATCACCGCCCTCGCGAGTCTTGAGCTTGTCTTGATGAAGATGGGCGTCTTGGGCCACCCCTTGAACCCATATTTGCAGGGGCCTTGAGCGAGGCAAGTCTGGTACCCCGTTCCCAGCAGCATGACAGTAGCCCCGAGGCCCAAGCCGCGCTGGACTTGGCTTAGCGGAGAAGCGAAGGGGGCAAGTCACGAGCGCCACGGGCCCCTAACAGCCTGTGACCTTAGGGCGCGTGGCGATTCATTGGGCGTGGGCGTTGATGAAGTCATGTACAGGGTAGGAAATAGACCTGCCCAAGGTACCTCCACAGGACACTTTCGCAAGAAGCGGCCTTCTGATCGACTGGTAGGTTTCACTCGTGATTCAAAGACCTTTCGACCATGAAGACCCACTCGACCACCGAGGAGTCAAGAGCCACTCGGTGCCCAAGCAGTGCGTAGTTAAATAGTCTTCATGGTCATAATGACACTTTATGTAAGGCGTTACGATGCGCCTAGCCTTCTTGCCTGTAAACCCTGCACTTTCGTGGGCTGGCTGGGGTCTGGCGCCTCTATATAAGCCACCCCCCTCCCGGTGTGAAGGGTTTGCACCCTATAACACATCGCATATAATCCGGTCGGCCGCCTCCGGCTCAGGGCGTGGGGCTATTACTTCCTCAAGAAGGGCTGAACTCGTAAATCCCTTGCGTATACAACTACTCCATAGCTAGGATCTTGCCTCTCCATACCTACCCCCATTCTCTTTGTCGGACTTAGAACCATGAAAGTTGGCGCCCACCGTGGGGCGGTGTTCTAGCGATTTGTTGGAGAAGTTGGGATTCTTCGATCTCCTACATCATGGTTTCAAGTGGAGTTAGTTTGATAGCCCACGAGATCCGTCTCGATGCACTCACGTTCGTGCCCAGCGACTCCGGCAACCAGGAGGCTCCACTCAACATGGGCGCACTCCCGTCCATGAGGCGGCACTTGTGGCGTGTGTCGCGGCGTCCTCCTATGAACCGTCGACCCAGTATGGGTCGGCTCCTCTGCCGTTCGCTCCCGATCTCCCCGCGCAAAGCGTTCCGGTGGGTGAGCTCAGCGGTGGGTGAGGCATCACGGTGGCCCTTGATCGGACACCCCAAGTCGCGGCGTCGAGCAGCGAATCTCTCTGGCTTTGTTCGATCATCGGTGGCTCCGCGACTGCGTCCGAATGCGATAGCGATGACCAGCGGCAGAAGGTTACGATGGTCGATGTACCACGCGGTCCCAGTTCAGCCGCACAAGCGGAGGTGGCGGTGGAAGCGATCGGAGCAAGCCCATGAAGAGTACCTGCGAGCCCTCGCCGCTCAGAGGGAGGAGCATTGTCGTCGGAACATGGATGCACTTCACACTCCTATCGTTGGAGAAAACCCGAGGCTCGTGCCTTGGAGGATCGGCAACAGCCAACCTGGCTGAGTGCACTTTCGTGGAGAACCTTCAGCGAGCACTTTCGGCAGCGCCGCAACAAGGGTTCGAGAATCGGTCGGCGTCGGCTCTTTCAACCGCCAACTCAGGTATATCGATTCAGAATTTAGCCGCGCTTGCGTATAGAAGAGTCAATTCAGCCTTCCCGATCGGGCGGGTAGAGGTTTAGTGCAAATCGAGATCTACTCCGGGCGGCGGAGATCAAAACTCAGTTGTATCGCGATCATGAACAGGATTCTGGCCGATCCGTCGCTGCGAATTCAATCGATCGGCCCATAGTCCGAGATCGCCCCGGCGTGAGGCGTGGGGGCGGCGTGATGTCGATACAAGGGCGCGGCAGTATGAGCACCGATTGAGCAACGCGATCGGCGTCAGTGCCCCTCCCCAAAGGGGTAGATCATCGCTCCTCGGCGGTCGACAGAGCGCCAACAGTGTTGGGCGAAGAGTTCTAGTCGACCCGAGGAACAAGAGCTTTGATCGAGATCTATTATCGTTCAAGGTTTGGTCGGCGAGAACAGAGCTCACCGAGGCGGCCATGATAGAGATGTTCCCTCCGGCAGCAGAGTTCATGTCTCGGGACGAGTGTTTCAGTGAGCCATCGAGCAGCGGTGATTCCTCCCAACTTCAGGTTGGCGGTCGAGTCGATAAGTTCCTTTGGTGAATCCAAGCGACACTTGGCTTGAAGATTACCGAGTGGCTGTTCAGATCGGCGGTGGCAATGATGAGGTAGCCATGAAGCATTTGCCTCCTATGTTGGAGGGTTCAGCGAGGCGTGGTTGAATCGATTAGCACCAGTATTTACACTTGGGAAGATCTTGCCGAGTGTTTGTCGGGACATTTGAAGGAACTTGCAAGCGACCGGCAGGATTGACGGAGTTGCGATCGTGTGTGCAAAAGTCGAGTGAAACTTTGAGAGATTATATCGAGGTGGATCACTTTGCACCACAATCGAGAATGTATCCGATCACCGAGCGATCTGTGCCTTCAAAGAAGGTGTCAAACGAGAGAGTTGAGTTTGAAATTTGGTGAACCGGAGATATGACCACTGAGTGGGATGATGGTGATTGCCACAAGTATGCAAATGGTGAAGAGGAGGATCGGCTCGAATTGGTAAATAAATCGGCCGCCAATGAGGCCGGCGGAGGAAATTCGATCGGAGCGAAGCAAAGACCGAGCCAGCCGCTCCCGGAGAGGCCTTGGCTGTGACCCAGAGAAAGTTCGAAACCAAGGGTCCTTGGAACCCAAGAAGGTGAAAGACCAGGATGGAAACGACGTGTTGGATTTGCCATGTCATATTCATAAAAAGAAAGATGTAGAGGGTAAACTCATTTACCCGAAACATACCAGTCGAAAGTGTCGGCTCTTGATTCAGCAGTTCTAAGGGAAACAGCTCAAGGATAAGGATAAGGAAACAGACAAAGTTGAGGACAAAGATAACAGTGATGATGGATATCCCCAGGTCAATTCCACCCTGATGATTTTTGCTGACGTCGAAAGCAAAATTCGATTGAAGGTTATCAATCGGGAAGTGAACTTGGTTGCTCCGGCGACTCCCAATTATCTGAAATGGTCCCAGACCGCCATCACATTCGACCCGGTCGATCACCGTACGCGCATTGCCACCCATGGAGGCAAGCATTGGTGGTCGACCCGGTTGTTGAGGGCACTCGGTGACCAAAGTCGATGGATGGTGGTAGTGGCTTGAACATATTATGCGGAGGCGTTGAAAGGGATGGGCATTCCGATGTCCGGACTCGATTACCGATAACATGAGCTTCCACGGAGTCATTCACGGAAAGAAGGCTGAGTCACTCTGCCAAATTGCTCTTGATGTAGTTTTGGTGATTGAAGCATTTCCGGAAAGAAAAGTTGACCTTTGAGGTCGTGGATTTCAGGCGCTTATCACGCTATTCGGGAAGGCCAGCTTATGCACGCTTTCATGGCCCGACCATGTTACGTGTATCTTAAGCTGAAGATGCCTGGTCCCAAGGCGTGATCACTGTTATGTAACATCGGAAGAAGGCGGAAGAGTGCTTCGGAAAGGCTCTAAGATCGCCGATGCTCGGTTGGCGATGGTAGAGCTACAAGAGTATCGAAAACTGCAGATCCGAAGTGATTTGTTGCGAGCTAAGAAGCCTGCTATGGAGTCACATTTGAGTCATTGGTGAGGACGAAACAGGTTCACATTCACCCTATTGATCGCAATGCTGCTTCGACCAACATCTCAACAACACTCGACTCAAAATAGGTAGAAGCGCTCATCCAGTTCCTCCGTGAGAACTGGGACATCTTCGCATGGAAGCCTGCTAACATGCTGTGTGTTCCCAGGGAGCTGGCTGAGCATCGCCTACGAGTCGACCCAAAATTCAAACCGGTTAAAGAATATCTTCGGCGGTCCGCCGTCAAGAAGAGAAAGGCCATTGGCGAGGAGGTGGCTCGGCTCTTAGCAGCAGAGTTCATCCGAGAGATCTACCACTCCGAGTGGCTCGCCAATGTCGTCATGGTCCCCAAGAAGGACAAGTCGTTGCGCATGTGCATCGATTTCAAGCATATCAATCGGGCCTGCCCGAAAAGATCATTCCTCTTCCTCGCATTGACCAAATAGTCGACTCAAGCTGCGGGATGTGAGAGGTTGTATTTTTTAGGCGCCTATTCCGGTACCATCAGATCCGTCTGTATGGACCCGATGAGATAAAACAAGCGTTCATCACTCCATTCGGGTGCTTCGTTATGTCACCATGCCATTCGGTCTCAAGAATGCGGAGCCACATTCATGAGGATGATTGAAGTGTTTGCTCACTCAAATCGGTCGGAATGTGGAAGCGTACATGGATGATATAGTGGTCAAGTCACGAAAGGGTTCCACCTGTTGACCGACCTTGCTGAAACATTTGCCAATCTCGGGAGGTATGATATCAAGCTTATCCCATCAAAGTGTACATTTGGAGTTCCTGGTGTTGAGTTACTCGGTTTCTACGTTTACGGCGAGGAATCGATGCTAACCCGAAAAGGTTGGCACCATGCTCCAATGAACGCATACTGTCGTGTGCCGCGATGTCCGAAACTTCTTTGGATGCTTGGCGCTTTAAGTCGATTCATCTCTCGCCTCGGTGAAAAGGCATTGCCTCTTTACCGACTAATGAAGAAATCGGACAAGTTCGAGTGGACTCTAGAAGCTGATGCAGCGTTTGCGAGCTCAAAGCTCGCTCTCCACCAACCGGTGCTTGCTGCCCCAATCAGCAAAGAGCCTTTCTTCTGCTTTACATTGCAGCCTCTTTGGACAAGTCGTCGATCTGATGCCAAATTGAGCGGGAAGAAGAAGGAAAAGCCTTCAAAGTTCAGCGCCCAGTTTATTATCTTTCTGTCACATCCTAGCTAGTCCATGCATTAGTGTGTTGCATCATGTTTAACTTTCATCAAAAATTTGAAATGGGGAAGACAGAACCCCCAGAACCCCTTTTGAATCCAACTAGGGCTTACTAAAATTATTTTCAATGAACCTGAAATGCCCTTCTAAAATGCTCATCACCTTTGCTTTGGTTGAGCCTCTTGCCAAAAGTGGTGCACAATTTTCTAGGTCATCCTAAGGTTTTTGAATTAAATCATAAGTATTTGAGTTTGGGCATTTAAATTATATAAAATATTTCAAATGCCCAAATAATCTCAAACTAAAATGTTCCATGCTGGAAATATTCCAACTAAGGACCAAAGTGCAGTTTGGTGAATTTTGAAGTTGTCTAGGTATTTTAAAAAGTCCACAAAGTTCTGAGAAAATAGAAAAAGAAACAGAAATAAAAACTTTACGGCGCCACTCAACGGCCCACCTTGCCGGCCAGCCCAGCCCTTGCCAGCCGTAACTGCTTGGTTTGCCGCCAGCAGCGGCAGTGCTCGACAGCGAAAGCACAGCATGCGTAAGCACGCAGCTGGCTGCTGCCTCGCCGCTTCCCTCGCCAGCTGTCGACGCGAACTCTCCCTCTCCCCGAGCCCTCAGACACCTTTCCTCCTCCCGGCTCCTCTCCCTCGCTCTCCCACGCCATGGCAGCGCCACCGCAGCCGCCCGTCGCCGTAATCGCGCTCTCCGTCGTCCTTGCGCCATTCCGTCGTGTCTAGGAGCTCCGCCGCCCTCCTCTTCTTGAGCTAGCCGAGCCCCGCGCTCGCGTGGCCGAGCCTCTGCACCGACCTCGCCCGACCCCGTCGTCGCCGGAGATCCCCTTCGACGTCACCGCCGCACCAGCTCGTCCCCGACCGCACCGCTTGCTTCCTCGAGATCGCCGTGAGCCCAACTACCTCCCCCTCCTTTCCTTTCTCGCTCCCGAGCCTCGTAGCGACTGCATGGAGCTCACCTGCACGCGCCGCCGCGGAGCTCGTCGCCGACGTGCTTCCGGCCATCCACCGATCACCCCTCGGTGTCTAACATGCTCACCGCGTCGCGTAGAGTCTAACCCACCACTTCGCACCTCACGCACCCGTAGCCACAGGTTCATCATCACCCGAACTCCGGCGACCGCCAAGGTCGTCATGCGCGCCGTTCCGCCACCCGAGCCCAATAGCGCCACCAAGAGCTGCGGCTTGCTCCCAGCCACACATAGGCGCTCTCCATGGCTCATTTGGTTGCGAGCGCCCAAAACCACTCTCGCCGCGCGTCTGGCTCGCCAAATGCTAAACACCAGCGTGGTTGACCTGACTTTGACCAGGCGGGCCTGGTTGACTCTCTGAGCCTATGACGGGTGGGCCCCCACGCTAATTAACTTAGTTAGTTTAAACTAATTCTAATTAGTTAAATTAAGTCTTGACATGCGGGACCCATTGGTCAGTTTGACTGGGCGTCCCGTTGACCTCGGCGTCACCACGAGGCATTCTTGTGCGATAAATGAATTCTTGGAATTATTACTGTATAGGAAATTCCAGAAAATAGTTCAAACTTCAAAATTCATAGAAATTAATCTGTAACTCCAAATGCAAAGATTTATATATGAAAAATGATCAGAAAAATCCATTCTATCCATTGGTAAAGGTTTCATGCATGATAGAACAAGTTAACCTTGCTGTTTAAGCAGATTAAGATAATGCACCTTTATGGCTATGTTAAATGAGCTAACATTTGAATCTTTGATTCAAATGAGTTCATCCTTTTGTTCAGCTTGCATTAGGCCAACACACATTCATATTGCCATGTCATAGCATGCATCATATTGTTGCATATTGTCATGTGTTGTTTATTTTGATTGTGTCTTTCGTGATAGGTTACGCCTCAGAGGATAATCCGAATATCCGTGCGAAGGCGTATCCTACCACCACTACATCGAGCAAGCAACCCATTGATCATTCGATACAAACCCATGTTCTCGCTTCGCTCTTGTTTCTGCATTAAGACAAAGCGATTCAAACTGTTGTGTGCTGCGGTAGTTGAACCCACTTCCTTTGCATGACCTGTCATTGCCACAGTAACTAGATGAAACCCACTAGTATGTGTAGGAGTTGATTGAGCCATGTTTGTGATTCCTACCATGCTATGCTTGCTATGCTTAGAGTTGTGTCAGTTCTGGCTCATCGGGATGATGAACTGGAGTGAAAGGTTGTGTTGGGTTCGAGAGTGAAAGTGTTGAACACGTTTTGGTAAAGGTATCGATGAGAGGCCATGTAGGAGTACATGGTGGGTTGTTTCATTGAAGCCGTCCCTAAGAACTGAGATCTGTGTGTGATTTAAGTCTTAGCTAATACCACGCATTGGGATCCTTAATTGACCCTCTCGACTTATTAACCACTCTTGTCCTCGGTCAAGGGAGTTGCAAGTAGTTTACGGTGTTTGTAGCATCTTTGGGGGCATGCAGCGCTGACCTTAGGGTGGGCTGTGTTGCGGTAGGCACGTGGCCGGTGTACCGATTCGCCCGTTTGGTGTCTGGGAACCTGCACACATCGTTCGGGGCCGTTAGTGGAAACCTCGGCGGACTCCTGCGGATGGAACCGAATAGGCGATAAACTGGACTAGGGACTCGTGTGTTTAGTCGGTCGTGGCCGACACCCGTTGGGCTTCCGCTTGAAGGTTGCGAGTACATGTCGTGTGCGGCGATAAGTGGTGAGCGTGTGTGAAGAAGTACACCCTGCAGGGTATAAAACTATTGAATAGCAGCGTCCATGATAAGGACTACTTGGTCACCTATACAGTTCATAGACAAGTAAATGGATACTACTAAAAGCCTCAAGATAAGTGTGAGTGCATGGATGGCCCTCTCGTGGGTTGACGAGAGAGGATCCACGGTGGAGTATTGTGATGGTGATTAGTGGACTCGTGTGCGACAAATGCTTTTCAAGTGGTGTCACGTGGGATAGCAGCCAAGAGTCAAAGCTGGCTTGCTGCAATAACTCCACCACCTTCTTGAGAATGTGCATGTATGATAGGATTACTGTTGTAAGACTTCTTGAGTACCTCCGTACTCATGTTTGCTTAATTAATGTTTTGAGACAACAACACGCCCCCCTCAGATGGGTTTTATGTAGACCTTGACATCGGCGGTGAACTAGCCACCCGGTGGTGATCCAAGGCTTGTGAAGGGCCATTGTAGATAGAAGGGCTTCAACAAGCTTTCTTTCTTTTAGAGTCGTACTCAGACTAGTTTGCTTCGCATGTGCTTGTATGTTTGTATGACTTGAGTGTTGGGTCATGTGACCCCTATCTGTATGGATATGTTATGTATGGCTCCTCGGGCCTCTTAAATAAAGTACTTTGAGTTGTAGAGTTTTGTTGTGATGCCATGTTGTATGTACTCATATCGGGCATATTGCGTGTATGATTGAAATGCTTGGTATGAGTGGGATCCGACAAACTAGTTGTTTATCCTTGGCAGCCTCTCATATGGGAAATGTAGTCTCATGCTTGGGCGATAGTAGTCCGCTACAGCCAGTTCACGAGTCCTGCTAGCCAGCACTCTTGCTTGGACACTGTTGGCGGCATGTGTTTCACCGTTCCTATACATCCCTTCGGGAAATGTCGCGGTGATATTGAGTCTGCCTAGCCTGCTACAGCCGGGATACGGAGTCTGTTAGCCAGATGCTACAGCCGAATTCATCGTTGATGACCGACATGCTCGATGTGATTCATGTATGCCTGTCCCCATGGGTTAAGCGCGCTTTGGGTTCACGACTAGCCATGTCGGCCGGGTTCTTTGTCATATGGATGCTAGCGACACTATCATATCGTGAGCCAAAAGGCATAAGCGGTCCCGGCCATGGTAAGGCGACACCGTAGGAATACCGTGCGTGAGGCGCAAAGTGATATGAGGTGTTACCGGCTAGGTCGATGTGACTTGGAATCGGGGTCTGACAGCGTTGGCATCGAGCGGACTGCACTGTAGGTTCGCTAAGCCAAACTGGTCGATGTCGAGTCTAGAAATGCTTTAGTTATATGTAGGGGAATTGATTGTGGGAGGAGCGTAAGGCTCTTTTACTCCTTTACCTTATGCCCTCGATCTGAGTCATCCTCTTCTCATTCTCGTGGGTATAGGACTAGGCTCTCTTCTCTCTATCGGGTTCACGTGTTACTAATCCGTAGTAACTTATAGGATTGTTGGTTCTGACCTCGATTCAGTTTCTACTACTTTTAGTATGCTATCGTTGAACGAACCTTGATATGATGTTGTTGAGTGGTTTTGCAATCTGATTTTGAATGTCTCAAATCTTTTCTTGAGCATTTACAGATGTTATGCTGCCCGATTTTCCTAGAAATTCTAATGTCTTTGCATTGTGGTGTGCTTTCAGATGGCCACCGTCCCCGAACCAAGTGGTTAAATCGACCCGTTGCATTGATGTGTGTGGTCACACGGCCATGTTGGTTCGGGTGATGGTCGAGACCGTTACCGATGGTATCCTGAATATACCGTCGAGGAGCAGTTTAGAATTTTAATCAAAGCCAATATCTGTGCACGGTCGGGATATATCCATCTTATCCAGACTCTTGAACCGCTCCTTGTTCTTATGGACTTGGGATCACTATTGGGATGTCCGTGCGGGATGCAGCCTACTCGATGATGACTATTATTCGAGCTGAACTGCCTTGCTGTGCAACACCGATTTCGCTACATGCAAGCATCCCTCCACAGGCGCATGGTTACCTTGAGGTATGTACAGCGACGCATCCCATGAGGACTCTCTCCTCCGCACCACTACGAGAGATCTTTGGAAGACAAGGACCGTGAAAACCGGGCCTTGCGTATGGAGCTCTTTAATGCCCTTCGATCCTTTGGGCCACTCGACTCGGTTTGCACACCGTGCAAGCGGATACATGGACATGAGGGACTTGTACCTGTGCGGGCTGGTCTGCCAGATTTCATGGAGTGGCGTGAGGTAGGAGGCATCACCCTCCTCGTGGACCTCGCTCGCCGCCGTTTGTTGGACCACGGCCACATCCGAGTCCCTATGGTCCATAAGCTCCACATGACCGTCTGTTCCCGGATGATCATGTTCGCTTCGAGCTTGGGTGGTGACTTTTATGAGGACTACTACGGAGCTATGCGAGTTAGTAGTAGTATCCCTAGTATTGTAATAGTTGTATTTCCACCGTCCTGCGTGACCTGTGGAATATGACTTAGTGTGTATCATTCCGGAAGTGTAGAAAAATAATGTATAGGAGTTTGGAATGCTTCCGATGAGATGTAACGCCTTTCACTGTAGTTGTACTCCGTCGGGCTTGTACTAAACTATGAATGGTGTGTATGACCGTTGGTATATATATGGCAGTTTCTATATTACCATGTCATACGGATGAACATCCCTGCATTCCATGTTATCCATTACATTCCGCACTTCCTTGCTAAATTCTGCCATCCTGGTTTAAACCGTTGTTTTGTTTCCTAGGATGGTCAACACCATAACAATCCTGCTGCTCGGGCAGGAGAAGCCAGCGCAGCAAGGAATGTAAATCTGCCTCAACCGCCTTCTTTGGCGAAGTTATGTTGGAAGTAGAAGCGCAACAAGCGTGAGACCAATCGCTTCTTTGGGCGGATTGAGCGAGAATACCGCACGCCCGACCAAGGAATGATCTGGTGTCACTCAATGACTTTGTCAAGATGTATCCACGAAGTTCAAACATTCCGTTGAGCCTCTCGATGCGGATGGTGGCTTCGACATCACCCACAAGCTACGTTACGCCAGCGTGGCTGAAGCTGATAAAGTTACCTTTGCCGCCTATCACCTCGAAGGCCCTTCTAGCCTTTGGTGGGAGAATTATGAGGCTATCGCCGGTTGGCCAAATCACTACTTGGGCTGAATTCAGTGCCGCTTTCCGTGAGCATCACATCCGGAAGGTCTCATGGATCGTAAGAGGAAGAGTTACGCAATTTCACCTAGGGTAGGTATTGTGGATGCATACGGCCGTGAGTTTGGAAATCTAGCACGTTATGCTCTGAAGAGGTTTCTACCGGCGCCAAGAAGCGAGGCAAGGTTCCGCAAGGACTTAGCCCGAGCTTCGCCGTGATCTTCGTCTGCGCAGTGCACCTCCTTCGAAGTTAGTCAACAAGGCTATCGGTGTTGAAACGGACGGTCGACTTTGAAGCTTCACATAAGCACTCCGTGACTTTGGTTCTTCATCCGGCTCTGGATCTCGAAGCGCCGGGTCTGGATTCAAACACTGCTCGCCACCGGAGTTCACTCCGAGGCCATCCTTTGAGGCGCCTCGCCCCAACCAGCGATATGTACCACCCAAGACTTATGGTGGCCCGCTGCTAATGCTGCTCCACGCCCCAATATGATAACCTGTTTCAAGTGTGAGAGGCGGGCCACTACATCCGTGAGTGTCCCAGAACAACCCGGTCGGATCGGAAAGTCATTGGCCGTGGTAAGCCCGGCGGAAAGGTGCTCTCGCCAAACCAGTGCCATTGCTTTCGTGGCCACGTCAACTATGTTTTAGTGAGAAACCCATGAGGATCCCAACGTCGTCCTCGATGCGCTCCTTGTTAATTGTCATCCGGCAAGCTGTTCTTTTTGATCTTGGAGCATCTCATTCATTTATTTAAAGAGCTATGCTCGATTGCACAACACCACATTACGTGACATGCACACCTCCATGGAAATTCAGACTCCACGGTTCTAGATGGCAAACCTCTAGAATAAGTCATGGGAATGAAATTCTTGTCGACAGATTAGTCTTTCTTGCATCTCTAATAGCTCTCAAGTCCTCGGACATAAACATCATCTTGGGTATGGGTGGATGTCAGCCCATTCGCTAAGATTGATTGCTCTACTAGAACTGTTCAACTCACCCATCCTTGGGCAAGGCAGTTAATGTTTTAACCCGAGTGTCTAGCGTCAGCTATACTCCTTAAATGCCAACCCCTTCCGGACCTCGAAGATATTCCGGTAGTCCGTGACTTTCCGGATGTCTTTCGGAAGAACGCTAGGTGTTCCACACAGCGGGGATGTCGAGTTCGTGATAGATCTTGTTCCGGAACCGTCCCAATCTCTAGAAGACCTTATAAGATGGCACCCTAGAACTAGCGAGCTTAAGAAACAACTCGATGAGTCCTTGCAAAAGGGTTTCATCCGTCCTAGTTCATCTCCATGGGCTTGCCCGTCCTCTTCGTCAAGAAGAAGGATGGAGCGGATCGGATGGTTGTAGATTACCGACACATCAACTTGGTCACTATCAAGAACAAGTATCCGCTCCCGGGATCAACGACACTGTATGATCAGCTCGCTGGATCCTCGATCTTTTCAAGATGGATTTGAGGTTGGGCTACCATCAAATCAAAATCAAAACGGGGACATTCCTAAAGCGGCCTTTGTTACTCGTTATGGCCAATCGAGTACACCGTCATGTCCTTCGGGTTAACCAATGCTCCAGCCACCTTCTCTCGGTTAATGAACTCAATCTTCATGGAGTATTTGGATAAATTCGTTGTGGTATACCTCGATGATATACTCATCTACTCCAAGAATGAGGAAGAACATGCGAACATCTAAGGCTAGTATTGATGAAACTTGAGCACCGCCTTTATGCCAAATTCTCTAAGTGTGAATTCTGGTTGCAGTGACCTATCTAGGCCATGTAATCTCTGGTAAGGGCATTCTTTGTCAATCCCGGCGAGTTCAAGCCGTCCTTTTTGGACTCCACAGAATCGGTCAAGCAAGTTCGGAGTTTCCTCGGTCTAGCGAGCTATTGCCGCCACTTCTTCGAGAATTTCTCCAAAGTTGCTAAGCCTCTAACGAACTCCTCAAGAAAGATAAAAAGTTCAAATGGACGCCCACGGTGCAAGTTCAGCTTTCGAGAACTGAAAAGGCGCGACATCTGCTCCGTGCTTGTTCCACCAGATTTTCTAAGGACTTTATTATCTATTACGACGCCTTGCGACAAGGACTAGGTTACATACTCATGCAAGATCGTCATGTGATTGCCTCGCTTCTCGACGATTCGTCCACATGAGGATAACTATCCCACACGATCTAGAGCTTGCAGCGATGGTCCATGCACTCAAAACCTGGCAACATTACCTTCTTGGTAATCGTTGCGAAATTACTTGATCACCAAAGTCTGAAATATATCTTCACCCAACGGTTTGAATCTCGAGGCAAGGCGTTGGGTCGAGTTGATACAGATTACGACTTAGGAATATCTTACACCCGAGCAAAGCCAATGTCATGGTGGCGCACTAAGTCGCAAATCTTATTGTAACAATCGATGTTACAACAAAGTCAACCTTTTCTCCACGAGGAATTTCGTAAGCTTAACCTTCACATTGTTCCTCAAGGATTCCTTTCCACCACGGTGGCAAAACCCAACCTTACGGATCAAATCATAACCGCCCAGCGGTATGATAGAGAATATCTCGGATCAAGGAGAACATTGCTAGCGGAGCTGCTAAGTGTTTCTCCATAGATGAACAAGGTGTTGTCTTCTTTGAGAACGCTTGGTGGTTCCCAGAAACAACAACTGACAATTGATCATAAGGAAGCTCATGAATCTCCTCTCACCATTCATCCCGGTAGTACTAAAATGTATCAAGACCTCGCCAGAGGTTTTGGTGGACTAGGATGAAGAGAGAAATCGCTCAATACATTGCTAATTGCGGCGTGCGTCGTCGAGTTAAGCGAGAACATCAGCGGCCTCTGGTACCCTTCAACCTTTGGCTATTCGAATGGAAATGGGATAAAATTGGTATGGATTTCATTACGGGTTTCCCGGGACCAAGAGAGGGAATAATGCTATCTTCGTTGTCGTCGATCGTCTTTCCAAAGTAGCCCACTTCCTACCCGTTCGTGAGAGTATAACCGCTAGCCAGCTAGCTGATTTGTACATCTCTCGAATAGTGTCTCTTCATGGTGTTCCATTGGAGATTAACTCGGACCGTGGAAGTCTCTTCACCTCTCGATTTTGGGAAAGTTTCCAAATGCTATGGGAACTTCGTCTCTCCTTTAGCACCGCCTTCCATCCTCAATCAAGTGGTCAAGTAGAGCGAGTCAATCAAATTCTGGAGGATATGCTTGAGCTTCATCATCTCTTTCGGCATGAATTGGGAGAAATGCCTTCCATTCGCCGAGTTAAGCTTATAACAATAGTTATCAAGCTAGCTTGGGAAAAGCTCCTTCGAAGTTCTCTATGGACGGAAATGTCGAACGCCTCTTAAGCGGTCGAAACGGGAGAGACAACTCTTTGGCGGATATGATCCGAGGAAGCGAGAAGAAGCGAGTTAGCGTTATTCGTGAGAAATTGAAAACAGCCCAATCTCGTCAAAAGAGCCAATATGACCGCAAGCATAAGCCTATGGCTTATGAAATTGGCGAAGGCTTACCTTGGGTTACTCCTTTGAAGGAACCCATCGATTCGATATCAAAGGCAAGTTGGCTCCTCGTTACATTGGACCCTTTCGCATTCTTGCCAAGCGAGGAGAAGTTGCCTACCAATTGGAACTACCTTTGCATCTTTCGAGTCCATGATGTCTTCCACGTTTCTCAACTCAGGCGTTGCTTCTCGGATCCTATCCGTGGAGTGGACCACAAGCGCTTGATCTCCAAGATAACCTCACCTATCGAGAATATCCGTTCGTATTCTTGATCAAGCCGAGCGTACCACTCGGCGTCGAATATCAAGTTTCTCAAGGTTCAATGGTCAAACCATTCCGAGCAAGAAGCAACTTGGGAAAGGGAGGATCGTCTTCGACTTGAGTATCCCACCTTTTTCATAGCGGATCCTAAATCTCGGGACGAGATTCTTTTGAGTGGGGTGAGTTGTCACATCCTAGCTAGTCCATGCATTAGTGTGTTGCATCATGTTTAACTTTCATCGAGAAATTTGAAATGGGAAAAGCAGAACCCCAGAACCCCTTTTGAATCCAACTAGGGCTTACTAAAATTATTTTTAATGAACCTGAAATGCCCTTCTAAAATGCTCATCACCTTTGCTTTGGTTCATAGCCTCTGCCAAAAGTGGTGCACAATTTTCTAGGTCATCCTAAGGTTTTGAATTAAATCATAAGTATTTGAGTTTGGGCATTTAAATTATATAAAATATTTCAAATGCCCAAATAATCTAAACTAAAATGTTCCATCTTGGAAATATTCCAACTAAGGACCAGGTGCAGTTTGGTGAATTTTGAAGTTGTTTAGGTATTTTTAAAAAGTCCACAAAGTTACAAAAATAGAAAAAAAAACAGAAATAAAAACTTTACAGGCGCCACCCAGCGGCCCACTGCCGGCCCAGCCCAACCTTGGCCATGTGCTTTAGCTTAGCCCGAGCAGTGAGCAATCTGCTCGACGGCGAGCACAGCATGCGTGCCACGCAGCTGGCCGCCGCCTTGCCGCTTCCCTCGCCGAGCTGTCGACGCGGATCGCTCCCTCTCCCCCTTGAGCCCGCAGACACCTTTCCTCCTCCCCAGCTCCTCTCCCTCACTCTCCCACGCCATGGCTGACGCCACCGCAGCCACACCGTCGCCGTAATCGCGCTCTCCGTCGTCCTTGTGCCATTCCGTCGTGTCTAGGAGCTCCGCCGCCCTCCTCTTCTTCGAGCTAGCCGAGCCCCGAGCGCTCGCGTGGCCCGACGCCTCTGCACCGACCTCGCCCGACCCCGTCGTCGTCGGAGATCCCCTTCGACGTCACCGCCGCACCATCTCGTCCCCGACCGCACCGCTTGCTTCCTCGAGATCGCCGTGAGCCCAGCTACCTCCCCCTCCTTTCCTTTCTCGCTCCCGAGCCTTGTAGCGACTGCACGGAGCTCACCCGCACGCGCCGCCGCGGAGCTCGTCGCCGACGTGCTTCCGGCCATCCACCGGTCACCCCTCGGTGTCTAACATGCTCACCGCGTCGCGTAGAGTCTAACCCACCAATTCACGCACCTCACCGCAGCCCATAGCCACGAGTTCGTCATCACCCGAACTCCGGCGACCGCCAAGGTCGTCGCCGGCGCCGTTTCCGGCCACCCCGAGCCCAGCCAACGCCACCAAGAGCTGCGTCTTGCTCCCACCACGTAGCGCTCTCGCGGCTCATTTGGTTGCAGGAACGCCTAAAACCACTCGGCCGCCGCGTCTGGCTGCCTTGGCTAAGCGCAGCGTAGTTGACCTGACGACTTTGACGAGGCGGGCCTGGTTGACTCTCTGAGCCTATGACAGGTGGGCCCCCCCGCTAATTAACTTAGTTAGTTTAAACTAATTCTAATTAGTTAAATTAAGTCTTGACATCGGGACCCATGGTCGGTTTGACCTGGACGTCCCGTTGACCTCGACGTCCACCTCGCATTCTTGTGTGATAAATGAATTCTTGGAATTATTACATTATAGGAAATTCGAGAAAATAGTTCAAACTTCAAAATTCATAGAAATTAATCTGTAACTCCAAATGCAAAGATTTATATATGAAAAATGATCAGAAAAATCCATTCTATCCATTGGTAAAGGTTTCATGCATGATAGAACAAGTTAACCTTGCTGTTTAAGCAGATTAAGATAATGCACCTTTATGGCTATGTTAAATGAGCTAACATTTGAATCTTTGATTCAAATGAGTTCATCCCTTTTTGTTCCAGCTTGCATTAGGCCAACACACATTCATATTGCCATGTCATAGCATGCATCATATTGTTGCATATTGTCATGTGTTGTTTATTTTGGTGTGTCTTTCGTGATAGGTTACGCCTCGAGGATAATCCGAATATCCGTCGAAGGCGATATCCTACCACCACTACATCGAGCAAGCAACCCATTGATCATTCGATACAAACCCATGTTCTCGCTTCTGCTCTGTTTACCTGCATTAGACAACGCGATTCAAACTGTTGTGTGCTGCGGTAGTTGAACCCACTTCCTTTGCATGACCTGTCATTGCCACAGTAACTAGATGAAACCCACTAGTATGTGTAGGAGTTGATTGAGCCATGTTTGTGATTCCTACCATGCTATGCTTAGAATTGTGTCAGGTCTGGCTCATCGGGATGATGAACTGGAGTGAAAGGTTGTGTCGGGTTCGAGAGTGAAAGTGTTGAACACGTTTTGGTAAAGGTATCGATGAGAGGCCATGTAGGAGTACATGGTGGGTTGTTTCATTGAAGCCGTCCCGAAGACTGAGATCTGTGTGTGTGATTTAAGACTTAGCTACTACCACGCATTGGGATCCTTAATTGACCCTCTCGACTTATTAACCACTCTTGTCCTCGGTCCGGGAGTTGCAAGTAGTTTACGGTGTTTGTAGCATCTTTGGGGGGCCGCAAATGGCTGACCTTAGGGGTGGGCTGTGTTGCGGTAGGCACGTGGCCTGTGTACCGATTCGCCCGTTTGGTGTCTCGGGAACCTGCACACATCGTTCGGGGCCGTTAGTGGAAACCTCGGCGGACTCCTGTGGATGGAACCGAATAGGCGATAAACACTGGACTCGGGACTCGTGTGTTTAGTCGGTCGTGGCCGACACCCCGTTGGGCTTCCGCTTGAAGGTTGCGAGTACATGTCGTGTAGCAGCGATAAGTGGTGAGCGTGTGTGAAGAAGTACACCCTGCAGGGTATAAAACTATTGAATAGCAGCGTCCATGATAAAGGACTACTTGGTCACCTATACAGTTCATAGACAAGTAAATGGATACTACTAAAAGCCTCAAGATAAGTGTGAGTGCCGCGGATGGCCCTCTCGTGGGTTGACGAGAGAGGATCCATGGTGGAGTATTGTGATGGTGATTAGTGGACTCGTGTGCGACAAATGCTTTTCAAGTGGTGTCACGTAGGATAGCTTAGCCAAGAGTCAAAGATGGCTTCTGCAATAACTCCACCACCTTCTTGAGAATGTGCATGTATGATAGGATTACATTGTAAGACTTCTGAGTACCTCCGTACTCATGTTTGTAATTAATGTTTTGAGGCGACAACACGCCCCCTCCGATGGGTTTTATGTAGACCTTGACATCGGCGAGTGAACTAGCCACCCGGTGGTGATCCAAGGCTTGTGAAGGGCCCTTTGTAGATAGAAGGGCTTCAACAAGCTTTCTTTCTTTTTAGAGTCACGTACTCGAGACTAGTTTGCTTCCGCATGTGCTTGTATGTTTGTATGACTTGAGTGTTGGGTCATGTGACCCTATCTGTATGGATATGTTATGTATGGCTCCTCGGGCCTCTTAAATAAAGTACTTTGAGTTGTAGAGTTTTGTTGTGATGCCATGTTGTATGTACTCATATCGGGCATATTAGTGTATGATTGAAATGCTTGGTATGAGTGGGATCCGACAAACTAGTTGTTTATCCTTGGCAGCCTCTCATATGGGGAAATGTAGTCTCGTGCTTACGGCGATAGTAGTCCGCTTCTGCCCGGTTCACGGAGTCCGCGCTAGCCCAGCACTCTGCTTGGACACTTGTGGCGGCATGTGTTTCACCGTTCCTATATCATCCCTCGGGAAATGTCACGCGGTGATATTGAGTCCTGCCTAGCCTGCTACAGCCGGGATACGAGTCCTGTTAGCCAGTGCTACAGCCGAATTCATCGTTGATGACCGACATGCTCGATGTGATTCATGTATGCTGTCCCCATGGGTTAAGCGCCGCTTTGGGTTCACGACTAGCCATGTCGGCCGGGTTCTTTGTCATATGGATGCTAGCGACACTATCATATCGTGAGCCAAAAGGCATAAGCGGTCCCGGCCATGGTAAGGCGACACCGTGGAATACCGTGCGTGAGGCGCAAAGTGATATGAGGTGTTACCGGCTAGGTCGATGTGACTTGGAATCGGGTCCCGATAGTTTAAGAAATCTTGACCCCATCAAAGCAAAGATACCCTCACTATCGAAGCTTGTTTATGGGATCTATATGACCGGAAAGAAGGTTGCTCATTATTTCTCCGATCATTCCATTCACGATCGTCCGCCGACGCCCCATTGTCGGAAATTCTTCATAACAGAGATGCAAGCTGGTCGAGTGGCAAAATGGGCAATTGAACTCCTTCCCTTGATATCAAATTCGAGGCAAAGAAAGCCATCAAGTCCCAAGCAATAGCAGACTTCCTCCTTGAGTGGGTGAGCAGCTTCGACTCAAGTTCACTCGAACCTTTGGACTATGTTTTTGACGGTTCCAAGATCTGAGCGGTTCAGTGCAGGGGTTGTATTGGTTTCCCCAGGAGATAGGCTCAAATATGTTCTCAATTCACTTTGATTCTTCCAACAGCAGCGGAATATGAAGCACTCTGTATGGGTTAGCATGGCCATTTCACTTTCGGCGTCTGGCCGCCTTATGGTCTCTGGCGACTTCGGATCTGGTTGTTAATCAAGTGATGAAGGAGTGGGATGTCAAGCCCAGCTATGACAGGTTATTGTAATGCAAGTGAGAAAGTGGAGAAGAAATTGAGGGGTTAGAGCTTCATCATATACCCATTGAAAAATCAAGCTGCGAGATGATTTGGCGAAGGTAGGATCTGAAAGTGCGTTATATCGACTAGAGGGGGGTGAATAGGCGATTTTAGAGAATATTACAAATTCTTCCTTTGAGGAATTTGCTGGTGAGAAATTCTTAGCGAAGAAATACATGCAGCGGAATAAGTACTCGTAAGTAAGCATAGCAGATTACGAGCACAGTCATCATGATGAAATGAAGACAATCACAGTCTACGAAAAGCGTAATCACAGGATAACACAAGATGAAGACAAACGATGAAGAAATTGAGCTGAGGAAATTGAGAAAGTCTTGATCAAAGTCTTCAAACACAGATATGAACAAACACTCAACACAAATAATGAGGAAATGAAAGGGTTGAGGAAATAGAACCGATTAGGTTGGTGAAGACAATGATTTGGTAGACCAGTTCAAGCTCTTTGTCTCGGTTATGCGTCTGGTTGGAAGCGGTGAGTATTTAAACTCGAGGACACGCAGATCCGGACACCCGATCCTTGAGCACACAACTCAGGACACCAAGTCCTCACCGTATTCTCCTTGAACTAAGGTCACGCAGACCTCGTCCAATCACTCATGGTAAGTCTTCAGGCGACTTCCAAACCTTCACATACTTGGTCACTCGGCGATCCACAATTCCTCTTGGATGCTCTAGACCGTGACGCCTAACCGTCTGGAAGAAGCACAGTCTTCAAAGGTAAAAAGCGTCGGATCCATGCAGGATCAATTTCTTCAGTGATGCTCAATCACTTTGGGTTTGTTGGGGTTTGGTTTTTGGGTTTTTCCTCACTTGATGATTTTCTCTCAAAGTCCTCAAAGGATGGGTTGCTCTCAAATGACAAGTGTCAAGTTCTCTCGGAGCAGCCTACCAACTAGTGGTTGTAGGGGGCGGCTATTTATAGCCTAGGGAGCAGCCCGACATGATAAGACATAAATGCCCTTCAATGATATGACCGTTAGGTGGATAAGATATTTGGGACAGGTGGCCTTGAACACAAAGAACGATCGGAAATTTGAACATCAAATTCCTCGGGGCTATCATGTTCCTCACTGTGTAGGCAATTCGCACTGGCGAATTCCTAACTCCTCAATCAGAACAAATTCCTCAACGACCAGAAGAGCTTCGTCTCATCCTTTGAAGAAATTAGTGAACTGTGTGAGATTTTCAAAAGCTTCACTTGAAGGAATTGGTAGGTGTAGGATTTTGAGTTGAGCATCAAATGGAAATTTTCCTTAGTATTTCCTCGACCCCTTTAACTTGAAGACGGTGTTTCCTATGACTCAAGAAAGAAAATGAAACTACGAAAACAAAAGTCTTCACGCTTCATGTTC
This sequence comes from Aegilops longissima, assembly GCA_021605205.1. Classification (NCBI taxonomy): domain Eukaryota; kingdom Viridiplantae; phylum Streptophyta; class Magnoliopsida; order Poales; family Poaceae; genus Aegilops; species Aegilops longissima. The sequence continues at coordinate 22,251 of JAHIAM010003327.1, forward strand.
CTCAAGCGAATACCAAGTCTTGAGGATCACACCAATTTCTTCACTTTCAAAGTCTTCTTTAAAGTCTTGAACATCAAAGTCTTGATTGAAGAACTTCATTTTTAGGGTCGACTTTTCATTTGTAAATATCAAACTCCTCATAGACTTATAGGCCTGTGTACACTCACAAACGCATTAGTTACTTAACCTATAAGTCTTCAATACACCAAAATCACTAAGGGGCACTAGATGCACTTACAATCTCCCCCTTTTTGGTGATTGATGACAACATAGGTTAAGTTTTCAACGGGGATAAACATATGAAGTGTAAATACTGATAATGAGGATTTTGATTGCAAGATATAGAAGAACTCCCCCTGAAGGTGTGCATAGTGAGGAAATTGCTTTTGAGGCAATGCACATTTGAAGAATTGAATCATGGAGATCTCCCCTATATCTTGTAATTCATACATGCATTTGACATATAATATGAGAATTTGAAATGCATGATGAAATATGGTGCTTGATGGTATTGAGCATGCAAAATAATGCATAAAAATATCGAGCCCAATGCGTATGAGGAATTTGAAACTTTTCATGAGTATCGGATCCCAAATCGATTTGAAGATTTTCACGAGATCAAAATACTGTAGTCGAGCATAGAGCAAAAGCATAATGCATCAAAA
>JAHIAM010003328.1:0-46910 GCA_021605205.1 Aegilops longissima
CACATGCGTTCTGCGTTAACATCCAGTTTTGGGTTCGGGTTTATATTACCCCGGGGTGGGTAATCCCGATTAACAACCATTGGGGATTCGGCCCGTATCAAACTCATTTTGGGTTCTGGGTTTCAGGATAACCTTTTGGTGGGATTTCCCCATTCACCCTGGTTTACGTTGGCCTTTTCATTTGAACTTAACCTTTTGTGAATATTTCCCCTTTTTGGTCCGGGTTTTTTTTCGGGTTTGCTTTCTGTGGCCTAAACTCCCTTTTTGGGTTCCCTTTTTTAACAAATTTTTTTGGGGTCCTACATTTCCCAAATTGGACCCTGGGTGGTTTACTGTGGTCTCAATCCAAATTTGGGATTCGGCCCGTTTTGGTATTACTCACGTTTTGGGTCCGGGGTTTTCCCTTCCCTCATGGTTTGGTGGGTATTAATTAATTTTGGGCGTTTGGCCCTTTCATCTATTCTCAGTTTTGGGGTTAGGCATTTCCAAAATTTATCCCGTGGTTTACGTTCCTTGAAACCCGATTTTGGCCCTCTAACCCGTTTTTTATTCTACTTTTTGGGGTGGTATTTCCATGTTTCCCGGGAGGTTTCTTGGTACAACCCGTTTGGGTTTCCGTTTAAACTAGGGTTTGGGTTGGGGTTTCCCAGAAAACCCGGGGGTTTGTGTGAATTCAAATCCGGGCGTTTGGCCCATTTCATCAAATCCGTTTTTGGGGTTAGGCATTTCCACAATACTTGGGGTCTTTACGTTCCATCTACCTCGGTTTTTGGCCCTCCCCGTTTTGGCATTCTCCGTTTTTGGGGCTATTTCCATGGTTTGCCCAGGTGGTTTCTGTTGGTCACAACATCCAAGTTTTGGCCTTCCCTTTTTTTTCGATATTAATCACTTTTGGGTTTAGGCCCATTTGTGGACCTTTTTTTTTTGGGGTTTTTTCCCGTTAACGAAAAACCCCGGGGTTTCCAAATCCTTTTTGTTTCGGGTTCCCGGTTTTTTTTTGAACACTCACAGTTTTGGCGATTACGGCCCGTTCGTGGACTCTTACTCACTATTTTGGCGATTCTAGCCCGTTTTGTGGACTATTACTCACTGTTTTGGGGTCCGGGTGATTTCCATGATTAACGAACCCCGAGTGCGTTTACGTGTCGATCATCAACACTCACAGTTTTGGCGATTCGGCCCGTTTAGTGAACTATTACTCACTGTTTTGGGGTCTGGGTGATATCACGATTAACGAACCATTGGGTGCATTCGTGCGATCATCAACACTCATAGTTTGGCGATTCTGGACCGTTTCATGGACTATTACTCTTTGATGCGAGGTGATTTCCACAATTGGCGATCCCGGGGAGTTTACGTGTCCGTTGTCAACTTTTCGCATGTTTTGCCAACTCTAACCTGTTTCGTGAACTATTACTCCCTCTTTTGGGGTCCTGGAGTAATTTCCATGATTAACGAACCCCGGGGTGCGTTTACGTGTCGGTCCTCAACACTCACAGTTTTGGCCGATTCCGACCCATTTCGTGAACTATTAATCATTGTTATGGGGTCCTAGGCGATTTCCACAAATGATGATCCCTAAGTGCGTTTACATATCGGTCATGAACTCTCACAGTTTTGGCGATTCGGCCCGTTCTGGACTATTACTCCTTGTTTTGGTGTCGGGGTGATTTCCACGATTAACAAACCTCGGGTGCGTTTGCGTGCCGGTCATCTAATCTCACAGTTTTGGACGATTATGGCCCATTTCATGGACTATTACTCATTGTTTTGGGGTCCTAGAGCGATTTCCACAAATGATGATCCCCGGGGTGCGTTTACGTGTCCGTCGTGAACACCGTAGTTTTGGCCAACTCTAACCCGTTTCGTGGACTATTGCTCACTGTTTTGGGGTCCGGGAATGATTTCCATGATTAACTAACCCCGGGATGCGTTTACGTGTCGGTCATCAACACTCACAGTTTTGGCCGATTCTGTCCCGTTTCATGGACTATTACTCAACGGTTTGGTGTCTGGAAGTGATTTCCACGATGAATGAACCCCGGGGTGCGTTTACGTGTCAGTCATCAACACTCACAGTTTTGGCCGATTATGGCCCATTTCATGGACTATTAATCACTGTTTTGGGGTCCTAGAGCGATTTCCACAAGTGACTATCCCCGGGGTGCGTTTACGTGTCGGTCATCTACACTCCATTTTGGCCCATTCGGCCCGTTTCATGGACTATTACTCACTGTTTTGGGGTCGGGGTGATTTCCATGGTTGTCGAACCACAGGTGCGTTTACGTGTTGGTCATCAACACTCACAGTTTTGGCGATTACGGCTGTTTTGTCGACTATTAATCACAGTTTTGGCTGATTACGGCCCATTTGTGGACTATTACTCCTTGTTTTGGGGTCGTTGTAATTTCCACGATTAACGAACCCGAGTGCGTTTACGTGTCGGTAATCAACACTCTCGGTTTTGTGCGATTACGGCCCGTTTCATGGACTATTACTCACTATTTTGGGGTCGGGGTGATTTCCACGATTAACGAATCCGAAGTGCGTTTACGTGTCGGTCATCAACACTCACATTTTGGCGATTACGGCCCGTTCGTGGACTCTTACTCACTATTTTGGCGATTCTAGCCCGTTTTGTGGACTATTACTCCTGTTTTGGGGTCGGGTGATTTCCATGATTAACGAACCCCGAGTGCGTTCGTGTCGGTCATCAACACTCACAGTTTTGGCGATTCTGGCCCGTTTAGTGAACTATTACTCCTTTGTTTTGGGGTCTGGGGTGATATCACGATTAACGAACCATTAGGTGCATTCGTGCGGTCATCAACACTCATAGTTTGGCGATTACGGACCGTTTCATGGACTATTACTCTTTGATGCGAGGTGATTTCCACAATTGGCGATCCCGGGGAGTTTACGTGTCCGTTGTCAACACTTCATGATTTTGCCAACTCTAACTTTGTTTACGTGAACTATTACTCCCTCTTTTGTGGTCCTGGAGTAATTTCCATGATTAACGAACCCCGGGGTGCGTTTACGTGTCGGTCCTCAACACTCACAGTTTTGGCCGATTCCGACCCATTTCGTGAACTATTAATCATTGTTATGGGGTCCTAGAGCGATTTCCACAAATGATGATCCCTAGGGTGCGTTTACATGTCGGTCATCAACTCTCACAGTTTTGGCCGATTCTGGCCCGTTTCCTGGACTATTACTCACTGTTTTGGTGTCCCGGAGTGATTTCCACGATTAACAAACCTCGGGTGCGTTTGCGTGCCGGTCATCTAATCTCACAGTTTTGGACGATTATGGCCCATTTCATGGACTATTACTCATTGTTTTGGGGTCCTAGAGCGATTTCCACAAATGATGATCCCCGGGGTGCGTTTACGTGTCCGTCGTGAACACCCGTAGTTTTGGCCAACTCTAACCCGTTTCGTGGACTATTGCTCACTGTTTTGGGGTCCGGGAATGATTTCCATGATTAACTAACCCCGGGATGCGTTTACGTGTCGGTCATCAACACTCACAGTTTTGGCCGATTCTGTCCCGTTTCATGGACTATTACTCAACGGTTTGGTGTCTGGAAGTGATTTCCACGATGAATGAACCCCGGGGTGCGTTTACGTGTCAGTCATCAACACTCACAGTTTTGGCCGATTATGGCCCATTTCATGGACTATTAATCACTGTTTTGGGGTCCTAGAGCGATTTCCACAAGTGACTATCCCCGGGGTGCGTTTACGTGTCGGTCATCTACACTCACAGTTTTGGCCCATTCTGGCCCGTTTCATGGACTATTACTCACTGTTTTGGGGTCCGGGAGTGATTTCCATGGTTGTCGAACCCACAGGTGTGTTTCGTGTTGGTCATCAACACTCACAGTTTTAGCGATTCGGCCTGTTTTGTCGACTATTAATCACAGTTTTGGCTGATTACGGCCCATTTGTGGACTATTACTCCTGTTTTGGGGTCGTTGTAATTTCCACGATTAACGAACCCGAGTGCGTTTACGTGTCGGTAATCAACACTCTCAGTTTTGTCGATTACGGCCCGTTCATGGACTATTACTCACTATTTTGGGGTCGGGGTGATTTCCCGATTAACGAATCCGAGTGCGTTTACGTGTCGGTCATCAACACTCACAGTTTTGGCGATTCGGCCCGTTCGTGGACTCTTACTCACTATTTTGGCGATTCTAGCCCGTTTTGTGGACTATTACTCCTTTGTTTTGGGGTCTCGGGTGATTTCCATGATTAACGAACCCACGAGTGCGTTTCGTGTCGTCATCAACACTCACAGTTTTGGCGATTACGGCCCGTTTAGTGGACTATTACTCACTGTTTTGGGGTCTGGGTGATATCCACGATTAACGAACTCATTAGGTGCATTACGTGCGATCATCAACACTCATAGTTTGGCGATTCTGGACGTTTCATGGACTATTACTCTTTGATGCGGGTGATTTCCACAATTGGCGATCCCGGGGAGTTTACGTGTCCGTTGTCAACTTTTCGCGGTTTGCCAACTCTAACCTGTTTAGTGAACTATTACTCCCTCTTTTGGGGTCTGGGTAATTTCCATGATTAACGAACCCGGAGTGCGTTTACGTGTCGGTCCTCAACACTCACAGTTTTGGCGATTCCGACCCATTTCGTGAACTATTAATCATTGTTATGGGGTCCTAGGCGATTTCCACAAATGATGATCCCTAAGTGCGTTTACATGTGGTCATCAACTCTCACAGTTTTGGCGATTCGGCCCGTTCTGGACTATTACTCACTTTGTTTTGGTGTCGGGTGATTTCCATGATTAACAAACCTCGGAGTGCGTTTGCGTGCGGTCATCTAATCTCACAGTTTTGGGCGATTATGGCCCATTTCATGGACTATTACTCATTGTTTTGGGGTCCTAGGCGATTTCCACAAATGATGATCCCGAGGTGCGTTTACGTGTCCGTCGTGAACACCGTAGTTTTGGCCAACTCTAACCCGTTTAGTGGACTATTGCTCACTGTTTTGGGGTCAGGAATGATTTCCATGATTAACTAACCCGGGATGCGTTTACGTGTCGGTCATCAACACTCACAGTTTTGGCGATTCTGTCCCGTTCATGGACTATTACTCAGCGGTTTGGTGTGCGAAGTGATTTCCCGATGAATGAACCCAGAGTGCGTTTACGTGTCGATCATCAACACTCACAGTTTTGGCGATTATGGCCCATTTCATGAACTATTAATCACTGTTTTGGGGTCCTAGGCGATTTCCACAAGTGACTATCCCGAGGTGCGTTTACGTGTCGGTCATCTACACTCACGATTTTGGCCCATTACGGCCCGTTTCATGGACTATTACTCACTGTTTTGGGGTCGGGGTGATTTCCATGGTTGTCGAACCACAGGTGCGTTTACGTGTTGGTCATCAACACTCACAGTTTTGGCGATTCGGCCTGTTTTGTAAACTATTAATCACAGTTTTGGCTGATTACGGCCCATTTGTGGACTATTACTCACTGTTTTGGGGTCCGTTGTAATTTCCACGATTAACGAACCCGAGTGCGTTTACGTGTCGGTAATCAACACTCTTAGTTTTGTGCGATTACGGCCCGTTTCATGGACTATTACTCACTATTTTGGGGTCGGGGTGATTTCCACGATTAACGAATCCGGGGTGCGTTTACGTGTCGGTCATCAACACTCACAGTTTTGGCGATTACGGCCCGTTCGTGGACTCTTACTCACTATTTTGGCGATTCTAGCCGTTTGTGGACTATTACTCACTGTTTTGGGGTCGGGTGATTTCCATGATTAACGAACCCCGAGTGCGTTTACGTGTCGATCATCAACACTCACAGTTTTGGCCAATTCGGCCCGTTTGCGTGGACTATTACTCACTTTGTTTTGGGGTCTGGGTGATATCCACGATTAACGAACCATTAGGTGCATTCGTGCGATCATCAACACTCATAGTTTGGCCGATTCTGGACGTTTCATGGACTATTACTCTTTGATGCAGGGTGATTTCCACAATTGGCGATCCCGGGGAGTTTACGTGTCCGTTGTCCTTTTCGCATTTTGGCCAACTCTAACCTGTTTCGTGAACTATTACTCCCTCTTTTGGGGTCTGGGTAATTTCCATGATTAACGAACCCGAGTGCGTTTACGTGTCGGTCCTCAACACTCACGATTTTGGCGATTCCGCCCATTCGTGAACTATTAATCATTGTTATGGGGTCCTAGGCGATTTCCACAAATGATGATCCCTAAGTGCGTTTACATGTCGGTCATCAACTCTCACAGTTTGGCGATTCGGCCCGTTCTGGACTATTACTCACTGTTTTGGTGTCCCGGAGTGATTTCCACGATTAACAAACCTCGGGTGCGTTTGCGTGCCGGTCATCAAATCTCACAGTTTTGGACGATTATGGCCCATTTCATGGACTATTACTCATTGTTTTGGGGTCCTAGAGCGATTTCCACAAATGATGATCCCCGGGGTGCGTTTACGTGTCCGTCGTGAACACCCGTAGTTTGGCCAACTCTAACCCGTTTAGTGGACTATTGCTTACTGTTTTGGGGTCAGGAATGATTTCCATGATTAAATAACCGGGATGCGTTTACGTGTCGGTCATCAACACTCACATTTTGGCGATTCTGTCCGTTCATGGACTATTACTCAGCGGTTTGGTGTGCGAAGTGATTTCCATGATGAATGAACCGAGTGCGTTTACGTGTCAGTCATCAACACTCACAGTTTTGGCCGATTATGGCCCATTTCATGGACTATTAATCACTGTTTTGGGGTCCTAGAGCGATTTCCACAAGTGACTATCCCCGGGGTGCGTTTACGTGTCGGTCATCTACACTCACAGTTTTGGCCCATTCTGGCCCGTTTCGTGGACTATTACTCACTGTTTTGGGGTCCGGGAGTGATTTCCATGGTTGTCGAACCCACAGGTGCGTTTACGTGTTGGTCATCAACACTCACAGTTTTGGCGATTCGGCCTGTTTTGTCGACTATTAATCACAGTTTGGCTGATTACGGCCCATTTGTGGACTATTACTCACTGTTTTGGGGTCGTTGTAATTTCCACGATTAACGAACCCGAGTGCGTTTACGTGTCGGTAATCAACACTCTCAGTTTTGTCGATTACGGCCCGTTTCATGGACTATTACTCACTATTTTGGGGTCGGGGTGATTTCCACGATTAACGAATCCGAGTGCGTTCGTGTCGGTCATCAACACTCACAGTTTTGGCGATTTTGGCCGTTCGTGGACTCTTACTCACTATTTTGGCGATTCTATGCGTTTGTGGACTATTACTCCTGTTTTGGGGTCGGGTGATTTCCATGATTAACAAACCCACGAGTGCGTTTACGAGTCGATCATCAACACTCACGATTTTGGCGATTCGGCCCGTTTAGTGACTATTACTCACTGTTTTGGGGTCTGGGGTGATATCCACGATTAACGAACCATTGGGTGCATTACGTGCGATCATCAACACTCATAGTTTGGCGATTCTGGACGTTTCATGTACTATTACTCACTATTTTGGGGTCGGGGTGATTTCCACGATTAACGAATTCGAGTGCGTTTACGTGTCGGTCATCAACACTCACAGTTTTGGCGATTCGGCCCGTTTGTGGACTCTTACTCACTATTTTGGCGATTCTAGCCCGTTTGTGGACTATTACTCCTTTGTTTTGGGGTCGGGTGATTTCCATGATTAACGAACCCTGAGTGCGTTTACGTGTCGGTCATCAATGATCACAGATTTTGGCGATTCTGGCCCGTTTACGTGAACTATTACTTACTTTTGGGGTCCCGGAATTATTTCCATGATTAACTAACCGGGATGCGTTTACGTGTCGGTCATCAACACTCACAATTTTGGCGATTCGGCCCGTTTCATGAACTATTACTCACTGGTTTGGTGTGCGGGCGTGATTTCCACGATGAGCGAACCCGGTGCGTTACGTGTCGATCATCAACACTCACAGTTTTGGCGATTATGGCCCATTTCGTGGACTATTAATCACTGTTTTGGGGTCCAGGCGATTTCCAAGTGACTATCCCGGGGTGCGTTTACGTGTCGGTCATCTACACTCACGGTTTAGGCCCATTCGGACCGTTTAGTGAGTATTACTCACTGTTTTGGGGTCAGGAGTGATTTCCAAGGTTTTGAACTCACAGGTGCGATTCGTGTTGGTCATCAACACTCACAGTTTTAGCGATTCGGCCTGTTTTGTCGACTATTAATCACAGTTTTGGCTGATTACGGCCCATTTGTGGACTATTACTCACTGTTTTGGGGTCGTTGTAATTTCCACGATTAACAAACCCGAGTGCGTTTACGTCGGTAATCAACACTCTCGGTTTTGTCCAATTCAGGCGTTTAGTGGACTATTACTCACTATTTTGGGGTGGGGGTGATTTCCACGATTAACGAATCGGGTTGCGTTTACGTGTCGGTCATTAACACTCACAGTTTTGGCGATTACGGCCCGTTCGTGGACTCTTACTCACTATTTTGGCGATTCTAGCCCGTTTTGTGGACTATTACTCACTTGTTTTGGGGTCTGGGTGATTTCCACGATTAACGAACCCGAGTGCGTTTAGGTGTCGATCATCAACACTCACAGTTTTGGCGATTCTGGCCCGTTTAGTGGACTATTACTCACTGTTTTGGGGTCTGAGTGATATCCACGATTAACGAACTCATTAGGTGCATTCGTGCGATCATCAACACTCATAGTTTGGCCGATCTTTGGACCGTTTCATGGACTATTACTCTTTGGGTCGAGGTGATTTCCACAATTGGCGATCCCGAAGTGCGTTTACGTGTCCGTTGTCAACTTTTCGCAGTTTTGGCCAACTCTAAGCTGTTTCGTGAACTATTACTCCCTCTTTTGGGGTCTGGGTGATTTCCACGATTAACGAACCCGAGTGCGTTTACGTGTCGGTCCTCAACACTCACAGTTTTGGCGATTCGATCCATTTCATGAACTATTAATCATTGTTTTGGGGTCCTAGGCGATTTCCACAAATGATGATCCCTAGGAGTGCGTTCGTGTCGGTCATCAACTCTCACAGTTTTGGCGATTACGGCCCGTTCTGGACTATTACACATTGTTTTGGGGTCCCGGAGCGACTTCCACGATTAACAAACCTCGGGTGCGTTTGCGTGCCGGTCATCAATCTCACAGGTTTGGACGATTATGGCCCATTTCATGGACTATTTCTCATTGTTTTGGGGTACTAGAGCGATTTCCACAATTGATTATCCCCGGGGTGCGTTTACGTGTCCGTCGTGAACACTCACAGTTTTGGCCGATTATGGCCCATTTCGTGGACTATTAATCACTGTTTTGGGGTCCTAGAGCCATTTCCACAAGTGACTATCCCCGGGGTGCGTTTACGTGTCGGTCATCTACACTCACAGTTTTGGCCCATTCTAACCCGTTTCGTGGACTATTACTCACTGTTTTGGGGTCCGGGAGTGATTTCCATGGTTGTCGAACCCCTGGGTGCGGTTACGTGTTGGTCATCAACACTCACAGTTTTGGCCGATTCTGGCCTGTTTTGTCGACTATTAATCACAGTTTTGGCTGATTCTAGCCCATTTTGTGGACTATTACTCACTGTTTTGGGTCCCGTTGTAATTTCCACGATTAACAAACCCCGAGTGCGTTTACGTGTCGATAATCAACACTCTCGATTTTGTCCGATTACAGGCGTTTAGTGGACTATTACTCACTATTTTGGGGAGTGAGGTGATTTCCACGATTAAAAATCCCGAAGTGCGTTTACGTGTCGGTCATTAACACTCACAGTTTTGGCGATTACGGCCCGTTTCGTGGACTTTTACTCACTATTTTGCCGATTCTAGCCCGTTTGTGGACTATTACTCACTGTTTTGGGGTCGGGTGATTTCCATGATTAACGAACCCCGAGTGCGTTTATGTGTCGATCATCAACACTCATAGTTTTGGCGATTCTGGCCCATTTAGTGAACTATTACTCCTTGTTTTGGGGTCTGGGTGATATCCACGATTAACGCTCATTAGGTGCATTCGTGTCGGTCATCAACACTCACAGTTTTGGCTGATTACGGCTCGTTTAGTGGACTATTACACTAGTAGAAAAAGGGCCTATAGTCCCGGCTCATAAGGGCCTTTGGTCCCGGTTCATGAACCGGGACTAAAGGTCGATACTAATACCCTCACCCTTTAGTCCGGTTCTATCAGGCAGAGACAGATGGCCTCCACGTGGCCTGTCCGCTAAGCCCGAGCGGGAGGGCCTTTGGTCCGGTTGGTGGCACCAGGGACCAATAAACATCCCAGCGTCGACATTTCTTTAGCTCTGGTTTTGTTTTTTTTCAAAAAGGGGGTTTGGGGGTTTTGGGGGTTAATTTAGGTGTTTCATATATTGTGCTATAGCTAGCTAATTAATAGAGAAAAGTGTCCTTTCTTTTGTCCGTGCAGTGGCCTTCGTACTATACATACGTATAGAGAGGACTAACTAGACATGCTAGCTAGCTAGTAATTAAGCAAGCAGAAGATCGTCATGAACATATATATGCATACAGAGAGATGTGATATCGACCACCTCTCCTTCTCCGAGAGATTGGTGAACAACAAGTTCTCGTATATCTATCCGACACTACCGGCTACATATATACAATAATTGTCTTTTACAATACGGAGCGTGGTCCACATGGTATTCCCGTCTTCAGCGATCACATAGTCAAGAAAGAATGCATAATTCCTCTTGAATTGCTGCATGCGATCTGGTGCTAGGAGTTCATCCGCTGCGAAACATCTAATTTTAAGAAAGGGTCAATACATACATATATATATATATATATATATATATATATATATATATATATATGAATGAATGAAACTCAACACAAATGATGGTAATAAAATAAAATTGTGAATATTTTTATTTACGCACTTCAAATTGTTTGTCGGAGTAGCCCCTCTCACAGTCGTGTGGCGGATGGACTGCATAAGCGTAGTATCCACAGAAATCATTCCTTGTTCCTGCCACAACCACTTTACAAGAAGCAGAGGACAATCAAACTGATAATTAGCAAGCACATGCTAAATGGTATTGATGAAACTAGCTTGAATCACTAGGAGATCTTGGCGTGGAATATGCTACTATATAGTACTTACTTTGGTGTCTAAATTGCAGCTTCTTGGTAGTCCGGAGCTTTTTGGTGAATTTTCCCCAAGCCCTGCCATACAGAAAACAATTACTTGATATCAGAAATGAACAAAGTTGCTGATATGGTGGATAATGATCGATTTAACTTACTTCTCGAGCATTTCGGTCATTTCGCATACTCCTTGGGATCTTTTAGTCTCGAGTCTAAGACAGTTACTACTCCTGCTCAAGCTTAATCTCTAGGAGAATATAGTGGAACCTGCTTGCGCATGCATAACTCATCAATATTACATTTCTATAACCTGGACTAAATAAAGAAACCGAATATGCCACAAGACAGTAACACTCACGTGTAGTTGTAAGGAAAGAGTATTGTATTTTGTGTTCATTTATTTCCAACGATCGTAGCAAGTTGGCCTCGGTTTCCTTAGCACGATATTTAACCTCATTTGCATCGATGAGATATGTGTTAATGAACCCAATATCACCCACTTGTTTTTCTTCATTTCTGTGATCTTCAATCTGCATAATATAGTGAGGATATTTATAAATACATGCAATGAAAGAGCTGAGTTATATAGAGATACTTAATGACAAGTAGTACTACTTACAGACGATAGCAGGTGACCGTTGCTTTATCGAGGCCAATTGATTGAAAAACTGATAGAACTCCTCAAATGGAATAGGTAACAGTTCAATTCCAAGGAGGTCATGCTCCTTTTTAACTCTCAAATACAAAGTATTCCTCCCCTCAGACTCTTTGCAGGTTTTCATGTACCAATCATGCAATCTTCGCATCATCGTTGTTAGAGAGCTTTCATCTTTGAGAGGCTTCCGTACTCGTATCTTTGTATCAGCACCTCAAGAAATCAAATTGTACATCGTCGGGCAAGTAATCTTGAGGATTGCCATAACGGGCACCATCCTCGGATCGGCGATGTCGCTATGAGCACCTTGGCGGGGGCACGATTCGCCCGCTTGTTGGCGAGCTGGGCAATTTGTTTCCCAGCTCGTCGTTCTTTCATCCTTTTATCACTGATAGTACTTCCCGATCTCTCCGCCTCGGCAAATGCCTTTCAACAATGCGCTCATAGTTGCCTTTGGCGGAGACTTGGGTGGTTTTGTCGGGGCAGCAGTCGCTTCGCTTTGACGGATCTACCTTCTCCTCCGGTGGATGTCTCTTTGCTTTCAACCCTTGAAACCAGTCATCCACTTGGTCTGCGCGATCTTCGCGATTTCCTCCTCGCTCCTCTCGTGCGGTAACTTCTGGAGTCTTGAAGGACCGAATCTATATCTCCTCCGCCTTTGGCTGTCTTGCTAGGCGCCCGGCAGAAGCGAGGCAGGCGGATGTCTTCTTTCCTTGCTTACGAGGCGGAGGAGAAGGACTCGACTGCGCCGGAGCAGCGGAGGCGGCGGGTCTCTTCCACCCCTTGCTGGCGGCGGAAGGGCGAGGCTGGCTGCCGGGCCGCGCGGTGCGGCGGAGAAGAGGCGGAGTGCCGCCCGCGCCGGAGAAGGCCGGCAGTGCCTGATCGTCACTCGCCGGAGGAGGCGGTGAGGCGGAGTGCCTGACTTCGCCGGAGGAGGAGGCGGCGGAGGCGGAGTGCCTGACTTCGCTGGAGGAGGAGGAGGAGGCGGGCGTCCAGTTCGGAAGGTTGATGAGATCCTTCCGCCATAGGCATGGAGTCTTGAGCAGAACCCAGCCGATACTCCCTTCATCGGTAGGGTGGTCAAGCGGAGCTCCTCAAATCCCTCCGTTATTTCATCGACCATCACCTTAGCATATCCTTTTGGAATCGGCGGCGGTGAAAAGTTGAGTCGGGTTTAGTGGGATAAGCAGAGCCAACAGCCGCCTTGACCTTTAAATTGCTCCATTGCGCCATAAGGTGGCAACTTTCAGCATCCGTGATAGCATCCACGGGATAGCTGGCGAGGCCGTCAAGGCATGCTGCTTTCGGCTGAAGCAGCTCGGTGGAAGCCACGCTGCTTCTCTGCTGAGATGGCGGGGTAGCTTCGGGGGAATCTTTGGCAGGTCGTTTGTTGTGATCGGCTGCTTCTCGTTCCTCTTCTCGTTCCTCTAGCCCCATTACCCTTTCGTGCAGCGCCTGCATTAGGCTCTGCTCTAGTTTCTTCCTCCTCTCATGGGTTTTGTAACCCCTGCGTCAAAATCCAGCCTTCCACGAAAGGGAGCTGGCGTGCCTCGTGTCCGTCCGAGGTGCTCGAGTTCGAGGGCCATTGTGAGCTCGTCCTTCTCCACATGCAGGAGCGAACTTCCCTTGCTGCGCTGCTTGATATAATGCTTAAGCCTCTTGTTGGTATGTCCAATTGTTCGTCCGTCAAATGCACTTCCCGTTATAGGGTCCAAGGATCCCATGACCCGAAGAACCAAGTCCGACAGCAGTGCAGCCAGTTCATTGTCTGGGTTCGATCCCTTTATCAAGCAGATCATTCTCAGCCTTGGCCCCTTAGGCGGGCTGTGAGGTAACCACGACCCGTGAGATGATGAAGCTTCTTCTTGCAGCATTTCTCTTGTTTGTTGCTGACATCTTTTTACTCTTTTCCGATGTCTTGTAGGCCACAAATGCGGGCGATCATCTCGATCTTCTCATATTTGCCCGTGAATTTTGGTGTCTCATTTTTTCAACATCGTATTGAGGTCTTTCTTCCAATTCCTGAATAGTTCTGCCATCTTCTTAAGAGCAAAAGACTTGATTAATGGCTCTATTCTGGCTTCTCGGATCATCCTCTGGCGGTAGGGTAAATTTGACTTCAGCTCGGTCAAAGATCATTTTCTGCATATCATTGACTCAAGACACCTCGGGGTCTTCGTTCTTGAAGCTTATACCATTGGTGGATGCTGATGGGATCTTGTCCCTAACGAGAACCCTTTTGAGCAACAAATGCCTTCTTTGTCGGTAGGGTTCAATCGATTGGCCGTCGCCTTGCGATTTGTATGATCTCAAACTTTTCATCCGAGCTCAACTTTTCTTGGGCCTCGTCTCTTTACGAAGTTGTGCTCGATCCGGAGAACTAGAAAAAGAACAAAGGCGAGTTAATTAATATGTGTACATATATACCAAAACAAAGGCGAGCTAGTCAGCATAAACAACTAATATATATACCTGGCGGACTCGGTTTGGTGATCACGAGCCGTCCTCACGGTCTACTTCTACACCTCTCCTTCTTGCACGGCATTGGGTCGCCAGACCATGTAAATCATAGCCTGCTGCTTCTTCACCCTCTCCTTCCGGACCATCGTTGTCGATGTTGAGAAACATCATCGAGGAGGCGGCATCACTTCCGTGTGCGATTATGTCCCTCAACAACGCTTCTTGTGCTTCGTCTCGGGGGTGTCCATAGTTTCTACAAATATTTACAACATGGCAATTATTATTCAAACATGACAGATATGGATATATTAGTGCCAGCGTAGAACTAGCTAGCTAATCACAATAAGGAATCATATTAGTGGCCTCGGCGCTGCTTCTCTAGGGTTTGGGGTGGCCTCGACAGCGCTTCAAGGGTTAGGGGTGGCCTCGAGAATGCTTCAAGCTAGGAGAGTGCGTAATATCGACCCCCGTGTTGAAGCTATCGGGAGGGTCAGCGTTGAACAGTACATCTATGTCCCACAAGTGGCGTCGGCATCGGCGGTGATGTGAGGTAGAGGTGCGTGGATCGCCGGCGTTCGAGGTCAAGGGTGAAGATCGCCGAGGGTCGGGAGGTTGCCTAGTGTCAAAGGATTCAACAAAACCATGTCTTCATCATTGGCGAAAGTAACAGGTGCATGATGGTGCAAGCTCTCCAAAGTTGTTTTGGAGCAGGTCCTAGATAGGATAATTAGCGTTTTGGTACAAAGTTCAGCAAAAGGCAAATTATCCTATCAGGGACTCCATTCTAAACAACTTTGGAGACTTCATACCATCATGCCATAATTACTTCCGGCTAATGATGAACCATGAATTTCTTCAATACTTTGACACTATCAATTTCCCTATCGGAAAAGGAAGAAAAGAGGAAGAAGGAAGAAGGAAGAAGAAGAAGAAAAAGAAGAAAAAAAGAGGAGAAGAAGAAAGAATAGAGGAGAAGAAGAAAAATAGAAGAAGAAAAATGAAAAAATTCTATTTTTCTTCTTCTCCTATATCCTTTCTTCTTCTCCTCTTCTTGTTCTTATTTTTCCTCTCATTCTTTTTCTTCTTCTTCTTCCTTCTTCCTTCGGATCCTAAAACCCTCGAACCCTCGACCCTAGAACCCTCGAACCCTAGAACCCTCGAACCCTAGACCCTAGAACCCTCGAACCCTCAAACCCTTGTGCCTCGAAACCTCGGCCGGCCTCGGCGACCCTCGACCCTCAAAACATTGACCCTCGACCCGGCCTCGGCGACCCTCGACCCCTCTGTGACCCTCTCGAGCCCTCTAGCCTAGTTCCCGACCGTCGACCCCTCAGCGATCCTCGACACCCTCGTTCCCGATAAAAAAGAAGAAGAAGAAGAAGAAGAAGAAGAAGAAGAAGAAGAAGAAGAAGAAGAAGAAATGAGAAGAAGAAAAAGAAGAAGAAGAAGAAGAAGAAGAAAAATAGAAGAAAAAAAAGAGGAGAAGAAGAAAAATAGAATTTTTTCTTCTTCTCCTCTATTCTTCTTCTTCTCCTTTTTCTTCTACTTCCTCTTCTTATTTTTCTCCTCTTCTTCTCCTTCTTCCTTCTTCCTCTTTTATTCTTTTCCTTATTTTCCTTCTTCCTCGGCGACCTAACTCTAAACAGTACAACTTCCTCGGCGTCCCGCCTCTCTCTAATGAACAAAATAAAATCTATGAATAAAAAAACATCAAATTCTATGAACAAAAAACATCATATTCCGTACATCGATCCATGCATACATCATATATATGATCATATCTATGAACAAAAAAATTCATATGATCATCTATGAACAAAAAAATCACATATATATGCAGAAAAAAACATTAGATCAACACTGCAAAAAGCATCATACATATATCCATACATCAATATATATACATTTATGAAAAATCATGAACATCTCTGGAAAAAAAATCATGGCGGCGGCAGGGGCAGGGCAGGTCTTGTGAGGCTCACTATGGGCGGGAGGCGAGCGAGGTCGGCGACGGAGGCAGCGGGGAGGCGGAGGCGAGGTCGAGGCAGGAGGCGGGCGAGGCAGTGATGGTGGGCGGTGATGGTGCGAGCTGCGACAGCGAGGCGGCGACGGCGGCGAAGGCGGACAGCGTTGGGGCAGATCACGGTCTTGGCGGCGGCAAGCGAGGAGCAGGCGGCGGCGGCGGCAATGGCGGCGGCGGCGACATGGCGTGGCGGCGATGGTGACGGCAGGCGTGGGCGGCAGCGGCGGCGTCGGCGGCGTCGGGCAGCTGGCGGCGTCGGGGAGAAAATCTGCGATGAATCTGAAATTTCCCAAGTGCTTTCTTATATAGCAAGGGCATTAGTCGGTTGGTGCCCGACCTAGGACTAATGCCCCCTAATCGGTTGGTGCCTGGCGGGACCAAACAAATTTCAGCAGCCCAAAGGCGGGAAGCGGCGACCTTTGGTCGGTTGGTGGCACCAACGGGACTAAAAGGGCATTAATCGGTCGTGGCACCAGCGGGACTAAACCCCTTTAGTCTCGGTTGGTGCCACAACCGGGACCAAGCGTTAATGCTTTGCCCAAAGTTTAGTCCCACCTCGCTAGCTGAGCAGGCGCCGGCCTTTGGTTTATAAGCGTGGTGTGCCTCCTTTGAGCTCCTCTCTAATGCAGGCTTTGGGCCTAAACTTGCTCTTGCTGTGGGCCTATTGGGCCTTCTTGGGCTGAATCCTGGCCCATGTAGGGTTTCTAGTCGTATTCAGGCCGTGGGGGCCCGATGGGTGGCACTTTTTTTGCTTTATATTTTATTTCTTTTTGCTTTTAGTTTTAGAAAAATATAAACTTTCTATTAGTGCCATTAGTTTTAAAATTTGAAAACACCTTTTTGTTTTCTTTGTTGCTTTATTTATTTTATTTTGTTTCTACTTACAACAAAATACTTATTGTTGCTATTTTATTTTTTCAAGTTTTTTGTTTTGTTTTCTGCATTATTTATTTTCTTTTGGTTTTTGCTTTATTTTTAATTATTTTTGCTTTTAGGTCAGCAAAATTATAAACTTTCTGTTAGTGCTTTTAGTTTTAGAAAAATATAAACTTTCTGTTTGTGCCATTAGTTTTAAAATTGAAAACACTTTTTTGTTTTCTTTGTTGCTTTATTTATTTTATTTTGTTTCTACTTACAACAAAATGCTTATTATTGCTATTATTATTATTTTTTCAAGTTTTTTGTTTTGTTTTCTGCATTATTTATTTTCTTTTGGTTTTTGCTTTATTTTTAATTCTTTTTGCTTTTAGGTCAGCAAAATTATAAACTTTCTATTAGTGCCATTTGTTTTAGAACAATTATAAAATTTCTGTTTGTGCCATTAGTTTTATAAAATTTGAATTCTTTGAAATTTGTGTGAATCACAAGTTTGTGAGCTCAACAAAGGCGTAGAGGGCGGGCTTATAAACGGTGTGGCGCCCTTGGTTGCGAGTTTTCAAATTCATAGTTTTCAAATGAACTCTGAAAAAGTTGGCATAGCATGTTCATGAACAAAGCGGACAATGGTATCATACTCGTGTGTTACAAAGTTGGCATGGTATCATCATAATAGTTGCGGAGAAAGTCTTCACTTTTCTTCGCTTGTGTCGTTGCTTATTGCACGTAACCATGGATAATCTTCATCGTTTATCGGGATGCTTGGGTCAGCCTTGACTTTGAAGGGAATTTCATGAAACTTTTCATACTCTTGAGACATGTCATCTTGCCCTCCACTCCCGGGATGTCCCTTTTCTGAAAAGAACTATGTGGCGCTTTGGCTCATTGTATGATGTATTAAGCTTCCTTATCTTTTCTTTTCCTCGATGCGGTAGACATGTCCTTCACATAGATAACCTGTGCCACATCATTGGCTAGAATGAGCGGTTCGTCGGTGTACCCAAGATTTTTCAGATCCTTTGTTGTCATTCCGTATTGTGGGTCTACCTGTACCCGCCTCTGACAGATTGACCCACTTGCACTTAAACAAAGGGACCTTAAAATCTACTCCGTAGTCAAGTTCCCATATGTCTACTATGTAACCATAATATGTGTCATTTCCTCTCCATTTCGAGCAGAGCGTTTCAACCGTGGTCTTATAGGAGCATACCACATCACCTTCGCGAGAACCCTCTTCACAGGAGGCTGCAAATCAACATCACGAGGTCATCTCGTCGATCTTATACGCAATGCACCGCATACGGCATCGTTCAGATCCTTGTAGGCACCACGGTAGAGGATGCAGTCATTAGGGCATGCATGTATCTTCTCCACCTCCAATCCTAGAGGGCATCGACCTTCTTTGCTGCGTATGTCTTGTCGGGCAATTCGTTATCCTTTGGAAGCTTCTTCTTCATTATTTTGATAGCTTCTCAAATCCTTTATCGAGCACAGCATTCTCTGCCTTCTCTGCAGCAATTGATGCAGTGCGAGCTTTGTGTTGCCATCTTCGCAATTGGGGTACAACCCTTTTGTGATCCTCTAACATGCGATCGAACTTCAGCTTCTCCTTTTGACTTTCGCATTGTGTCCTTGCATCGACAATGACCAGCGGAGGTCATCATCATAGCACATCGTCTGGTTCATCTTGATCTTCAGCAGCCGCCCGTTGCGGCACCATCGTGCACATAAATGCAGGTGCAACTTGATGTTCATAGCATCACCGTATTCAGGGGCACATAGTTGTCATCGTACTCTTCTTCCTCGCCGTCTTCCATCATAACCCTATTTCTCCGTGCCTCGTCCAAGCATTATAGTGTGGCATGAAACCCTTGTAAAGCGGTGGGTGTGAA
The DNA here is from genome assembly GCA_021605205.1 of Aegilops longissima. Lineage (NCBI taxonomy): Eukaryota > Viridiplantae > Streptophyta > Magnoliopsida > Poales > Poaceae > Aegilops > Aegilops longissima. The sequence continues at coordinate 19,080 of JAHIAM010003328.1, forward strand.
GGATTTTCGGTCGAGTAAGACTTCGTATTCCACATATAGGGCATGTACAACACATAAAACCATTATGCTTGTTTGCCTCAGCCACTTGAGAAAAGCATGCGCCCTTAATGTACTCGGAGGTGTATACATCACCGTACATCCATTGCGGTTCATCTGCGTGCATTATATATAATGAAGTGTGTCAAAAATCATTCTGAACATCATGAATAGATGATTAAGTGACCAAATTAATAGAAGTTCATCATCACATAAAAGCGAAAGTACATACATAGTTCTCATCTAACAACATAAAGCTCTGCGAGCATCTAAATTAATTAAACCATACATTGAAACTATGTAAAACATTTCAATGTGAAAACAAATCGATCATAATCGCAACCATGGTAACAAGCTGATCCAGCGGCATAATGATACCAAGCCTCGGTATGAATGGCATATTTTCTAATCTTTCTCATCTTCAAGCGCATTGCATCCATCTTGATCTTGTGATCATCGGCGACATCCATAACATACAACTCCAATATCATCTTCTCCTCCTCAAGTTTTTTAGGACTATTACTCTTTGGGTCGGGTGATTTCCACAATTGAAGATCCCGGAGTGCGTTTACGTGTCCGTTGTCAACTTTTCATGATTTTGGCCAACTCTAACCTGTTTCGTGAACTATTACTCCCTATTTTGGGGTCGGGTGATTTCCACGATTAACGAACCGAGTGCGTTTACGTGTCGGTCCTCAACACTCACAGTTTTGGCGATTCGGCCCGTTTCGTGAACTCTTACTCACTATTTTGGCGATTCTAGCCCGTTTGTGGACTATTACTCCTTTGTTTTGGGGTCCGGGTGATTTCCACGATTAAAGAACCCCGAGTGCGTTACGTGTCGGTCATCAACACTCACAGTTTTGGCGATTCGGCCCGTTTAGTGGACTTACTCCTTTGTTTTGGGGTCTGGGTGATATCCACGATTAACGAACCATTGGGTGCATTCGTGCGATCATCAACACTCATAGTTTTGGCGATTCTGGACCGTTTCATGGACTATTACTCTTTGGGTCGGGTGATTTCCACAATTGAAGATCCCGGGGTGCGTTTACGTGTCCGTTGTCAACTTTTCATGATTTTGGCCAACTCTAACCTGTTTCGTGAACTATTACTCCCTATTTTGGGGTCGGGTGATTTCCACGATTAACGAACCCGAGTGCGTTTACGTGTCGGTCCTCAACACTCACAGTTTTGGCGATTCGGCCCGTTTCGTGAACTCTTACTCACTATTTTGGCGATTCTAGCCCGTTTGTGGACTATTACTCCTTTGTTTTGGGGTCGGGTGATTTCACGATTAAAGAACCCGAGTGCGTTTACGTGTCGGTCATCAACACTCACAGTTTTGGCGATTCGGCCCGTTTAGTGGACTTACTCACTGTTTTGGGGTCTGGGTGATATCCACGATTAACGAACCATTGGGTGCATTCGTGCGATCATCAACACTCATAGTTTTGGCGATTCTGGACCGTTTCATGGACTATTACTCTTTGGGTCGGGGTGATTTCCACAATTGAAGATCCCGGAGTGCGTTTACGTGTCCGTTGTCAACTTTTCATGATTTTGGCCAACTCTAACCTGTTTCGTGAACTATTACTCACTATTTTGGGGTCCGGGTGATTTCCACGATTAACGAACCGAGGTGCGTTTACGTGTCGGTCCTCAACACTCACAGATTTTGGCGATTCGGCCCGATTTCCACGTGGACTCTTACTCACTATTTTGGCGATTCTAGCCCGTTTTGTGGACTATTACTCACTGTTTTGGGGTCGGGTGATTTCCACGATTAAAGACCCCGAGTGCGTTTACGTGTCGGTCATCAACACTCACAGTTTTGGCGATTCTGGCCCGTTTAGTGGACTTACTCTTTGTTTTGGGGTCTGGGTGATATCACGATTAACGAACCATTAGGTGCATTCGTGCGGTCATCAACACTCATAGTTTTGGCGATTCTGGACGTTTCATGGACTATTACTCTTTGGGTCGGGTGATTTCCACGATTGAAGATCCCGGAGTGCGTTTACGTGTCCGTTGTCAACACTTTCATGATTTTGGCCAACTCTAACCTGTTTCGTGAACTATTACTCACTATTTTGGGGTCGGGTGATTTCCACGATTAACGAACCGAGTGCGTTTACGTGTCGGTCCTCAACACTCACAGTTTTGGCGATTCGGCCCGTTTCGTGGACTCTTACTCACTATTTTGGCGATTCTAGCCCGTTTGTGGACTATTACTCCTTTGTTTTGGGGTCGGGTGATTTCCACGATTAAGAACCCCGAGTGCGTTTACGTGTCGATCATCAACACTCACAGTTTTGGCGATTCTGGCCCGTTTAGTGGACTTACTCTTTGTTTTGGGGTCTGGTGATATCCACGATTAACGAACCATTGGGTGCATTCGTGCGATCATCAACACTCATAGTTTTGGCGATTCTGGACGTTTCATGGACTATTACTCTTTGGGTCGGGTGATTTCCACAATTGAAGATCCCGGAGTGCGTTTACGTGTCCGTTGTCAACACTTTTCATGATTTTGGCCAACTCTAACCTGTTTCGTGAACTATTACTCCCTATTTTGGGGTCGGGTGATTTCCACGATTAACGAACCCGAGTGCGTTTACGTGTCGGTCCTCAACACTCACAGTTTTGGCGATTCGGCCCGTTTCGTGAACTCTTACTCACTATTTTGGCGATTCTAGCCCGTTTGTGGACTATTACTCCTGTTTTGGGGTCCGGGTGATTTCCACGATTAAGAACCCCGAGTGCGTTTACGTGTCGGTCATCAACACTCACAGTTTTGGCGATTCGGCCCGTTTAGTGGACTTACTCCTTTGTTTTGGGGTCTGGGTGATATCCACGATTAACGAACCATTGGGTGCATTCGTGCGATCATCAACACTCATAGTTTTGGCGATTCTGGACCGTTTCATGGACTATTACTCTTTGGGTCGGGTGATTTCCACAATTGAAGATCCCGGGGTGCGTTTACGTGTCCGTTGTCCTTTTCATGATTTTGGCCAACTCTAACCTGTTTCGTGAACTATTACTCACTATTTTGGGGTCGGGTGATTTCCACGATTAACGAACCGAGTGCGTTTACGTGTCGGTCCTCAACACTCACAGTTTTGGCGATTCGGCCCGTTTCGTGGACTCTTACTCACTATTTTGGCGATTCTAGCCCGTTTTGTGGACTATTACTCCTTTGTTTTGGGGTCGGGTGATTTCCACGATTAAAGAACCCCGAGTGCGTTTACGTGTCGGTCATCAACACTCACAGTTTTGGCGATTCGGCCCGTTTAGTGGACTTACTCTTTGTTTTGGGGTCTGGGTGATATCCACGATTAACGAACCATTGGGTGCATTCGTGCGATCATCAACACTCATAGTTTTGGCGATTCTGGACCGTTTCATGGACTATTACTCTTTGGGTCGGGTGATTTCCACAATTGAAGATCCCGGAGTGCGTTTACGTGTCCGTTGTCAACTTTTCATGATTTTGGCCAACTCTAACCTGTTTAGTGAACTATTACTCACTATTTTGGGGTCGGGTGATTTCCACGATTAACGAACCAGAGTGCGTTTACGTGTCGGTCCTCAACACTCACAGTTTTGGCGATTACGGCCCGTTTCGTGGACTCTTACTCACTATTTTGGCGATTCTAGCCCGTTTTGTGGACTATTACTCCTTTGTTTTGGGGTCGGGTGATTTCCACGATTAAAGAACCCCGAGTGCGTTTACGTGTCGGTCATCAACACTCACAGTTTTGGCGATTCTGGCCCGTTTAGTGGACTTACTCCTGTTTTGGGGTCTGGGTGATATCCACGATTAACGAACCATTAGGTGCATTCGTGCGATCATCAACACTCATAGTTTTGGCGATTCTGGACGTTTCATGGACTATTACTCTTTGGGTCGGGTGATTTCCACAATTGAAGATCCCGGAGTGCGTTTACGTGTCCGTTGTCAACTTTTCATGATTTTGGCCAACTCTAACCTGTTTCGTGAACTATTACTCACTATTTTGGGGTCGGGTGATTTCCACGATTAACGAACCGAGTGCGTTTACGTGTCGGTCCTCAACACTCACAGTTTTGGCGATTCGGCCCGTTTCGTGGACTCTTACTCACTATTTTGGCGATTCTAGCCCGTTTGTGGACTATTACTCCTTTGTTTTGGGGTCGGGTGATTTCCACGATTAAAGAACCCCGAGTGCGTTTACGTGTCGATCATCAACACTCACAGTTTTGGCGATTCGGCCCGTTTAGTGGACTTACTCCTTTGTTTTGGGGTCTGGGTGATATCCACGATTAACGAACCATTGGGTGCATTCGTGCGATCATCAACACTCATAGTTTTGGCGATTCTGGACGTTTCATGGACTATTACTCTTTGGGTCGGGTGATTTCCACAATTGAAGATCCCGGAGTGCGTTTACGTGTCCGTTGTCAACACTTTTCATGATTTTGGCCAACTCTAACCTGTTTCGTGAACTATTACTCCTATTTTGGGGTCGGGTGATTTCCACGATTAACGAACCGAGAGTGCGTTTACGTGTCGGTCCTCAACACTCACAGTTTTGGCGATTACGGCCCGTTTCGTGAACTCTTACTCACTATTTTGGCGATTCTAGCCCGTTTGTGGACTATTACTCCTTTGTTTTGGGGTCGGGTGATTTCCACGATTAAAGAACCCCGAGTGCGTTTACGTGTCGGTCATCAACACTCACAGTTTTGGCGATTCGGCCCGTTTAGTGGACTTACTCCTTTTTTGGGGTCTGGGTGATATCCACGATTAACGAACCATTGGGTGCATTCGTGCGATCATCAACACTCATAGTTTTGGCGATTCTGGACCGTTTCATGGACTATTACTCTTTGGGTCGGGTGATTTCCACAATTGAAGATCCCGGGGTGCGTTTACGTGTCCGTTGTCAACACTTACTCGCGATTTTGGCCAACTCTAACCTGTTTAGTGAACTATTACTCACTATTTTGGGGTCCGGGTGATTTCCACGATTAACGAACCCGGGTGCGTTTACGTGTCGGTCCTCAACACTCACAGTTTTGGCGATTCGGCCCGTTTGTGGACTCTTACTCACTATTTTGGCGATTCTAGCCCGTTTACGTGGACTATTACTCAGTTTTGGCGATTGTTTTGGGGTCGGGTGATTTCACGATTAAGAACCCCGAGTGCGTTTACGTGTCGGTCATCAACACTCACAGTTTTGGCGATTCTGGCCCGTTTAGTGGACTTACTCTTTGTTTTGGGGTCTGGGTGATATCCACGATTAACGAACCATTGGGTGCATTCGTGTCGGTCATCATCAACACTCATAGTTTTGGCGATTCGGTCATAGTTTTGGCGATTACGGACCGTTTCATGGACTATTACTCTTTGGGTCGGGTGATTTCCACAATTGAAGATCCCGAGTGCGTTTACGTGTCCGTTGTCAACCTTTTCGCGATTTTGGCCAACTCTAACCTGTTTCGTGAACTATTACTCACTATTTTGGGGTCGGGTGATTTCCACGATTAACGAACCCGAGTGCGTTTACGTGTCGGTCCTCAACACTCACAGTTTTGGCGATTACGGCCCGTTTCGTGGACTCTTACTCACTATTTTGGCGATTCTAGCCCGTTTGTGGACTATTACTCCTTTGTTTTGGGGTCGGGTGATTTCCACGATTAAAGAACCCCGAGTGCGTTTACGTGTCGATCATCAACACTCACAGTTTTGGCGATTCGGCCCGTTTAGTGGACTTACTCCTTTGTTTTGGGGTCTGGGTGATATCCACGATTAACGAACCATTGGGTGCATTCGTGCGATCATCAACACTCATAGTTTTGGCGATTCTGGACGTTTCATGGACTATTACTCTTTGGGTCGGGTGATTTCCACAATTGAAGATCCCGGGAGTGCGTTTACGTGTCCGTTGTCAACACTTTTCGCATGATTTTGGCCAACTCTAACCTGTTTCGTGAACTATTACTCCCTATTTTGGGGTCGGGTGATTTCCACGATTAACGAACCGGAGTGCGTTTACGTGTCGGTCCTCAACACTCACAGTTTTGGCGATTCGGCCCGTTTCGTGGACTCTTACTCACTATTTTGGCGATTCTAGCCCGTTTGTGGACTATTACTCTTTGTTTTGGGGTCGGGTGATTTCCACGATTAAAGAACCCCGAGTGCGTTTACGTGTCGGTCATCAACACTCACAGTTTTGGCGATTCGGCCCGTTTAGTGGACTTACTCCTTTGTTTTGGGGTCTGGGTGATATCCACGATTAACGAACCATTGGGTGCATTCGTGCGATCATCAACACTCATAGTTTTGGCGATTCTGGACCGTTTCATGGACTATTACTCTTTGGGTCGGGTGATTTCCACAATTGAAGATCCCGGGGTGCGTTTACGTGTCCGTTGTCAACTTTTCATGATTTTGGCCAACTCTAACCTGTTTCGTGAACTATTACTCCCTATTTTGGGGTCGGGTGATTTCCACGATTAACGAACCAGAGTGCGTTTACGTGTCGGTCCTCAACACTCACAGTTTTGGCGATTCGGCCCGTTTCGTGAACTCTTACTCACTATTTTGGCGATTCTAGCCCGTTTGTGGACTATTACTCACTTTGTTTTGGGGTCGGGTGATTTCCACGATTAAAGAACCCCGAGTGCGTTTACGTGTCGGTCATCAACACTCACAGTTTTGGCGATTCGGCCCGTTTAGTGGACTTACTCCTTTGTTTTGGGGTCTGGGTGATATCCACGATTAACGAACCATTGGGTGCATTCGTGCGATCATCAACACTCATAGTTTTGGCGATTCTGGACGTTTCATGGACTATTACTCTTTGGGTCGGGTGATTTCCACAATTGAAGATCCCGGAGTGCGTTTACGTGTCCGTTGTCAACTTTTCATGATTTTGGCCAACTCTAACCTGTTTCGTGAACTATTACTCACTATTTTGGGGTCCGGGTGATTTCCACGATTAACGAACCCGAGTGCGTTTACGTGTCGGTCCTCAACACTCACAGTTTTGGCGATTACGGCCCGTTTGTGAGTGACTCTTACTCTAGTTTTACGGCGATTCTAGCCCGTTTTGTGGACTATTACTCACTGTTTTGGGGTCGGGTGATTTCCACGATTAAGAACCCCGAGTGCGTTTACGTGTCGGTCATCAACACTCACAGTTTTGGCGATTCGGCCCGTTTAGTGGACTTACTCCTTTGTTTTGGGGTCTGGGTGATATCCACGATTAACGAACCATTAGGTGCATTACGTGCGATCATCAACACTCATAGTTTTGGCGATTCTGGACCGTTTCATGGACTATTACTCTTTGGGGTCGGGTGATTTCCACAATTGAAGATCCCGGAGTGCGTTTACGTGTCCGTTGTCTTTTCATGATTTTGGCCAACTCTAACCTGTTTCGTGAACTATTACTCACTATTTTGGGGTCGGGTGATTTCCACGATTAACGAACCGAGTGCGTTTACGTGTCGGTCCTCAACACTCACAGTTTTGGCGATTCGGCCCGTTTCGTGGACTCTTACTCACTATTTTGGCGATTCTAGCCCGTTTGTGGACTATTACTCCTTTGTTTTGGGGTCGGGTGATTTCCACGATTAAAGAACCCCGAGTGCGTTCGTGTCGATCATCAACACTCACAGTTTTGGCGATTCGGCCCGTTTAGTGGACTTACTCTTTGTTTTGGGGTCTGGGTGATATCCACGATTAACGAACCATTGGGTGCATTCGTGCGATCATCAACACTCATAGTTTTGGCGATTCTGGACGTTTCATGGACTATTACTCTTTGGGTCGGGTGATTTCCACAATTGAAGATCCCGGAGTGCGTTTACGTGTCCGTTGTCAACACTTTTCATGATTTTGGCCAACTCTAACCTGTTTCGTGAACTATTACTCCCTATTTTGGGGTCGGGTGATTTCCACGATTAACGAACCGGAGTGCGTTTACGTGTCGGTCCTCAACACTCACAGTTTTGGCGATTACGGCCCGTTTCGTGTGACTCTTACTCACTATTTTGGCGATTCTAGCCCGTTTGTGGACTATTACTCTTTGTTTTGGGGTCGGGTGATTTCCACGATTAAAGAACCCCGAGTGCGTTTACGTGTCGGTCATCAACACTCACAGTTTTGGCGATTCGGCCCGTTTAGTGGACTTACTCCTTTGTTTTGGGGTCTGGGTGATATCCACGATTAACGAACCATTGGGTGCATTCGTGCGATCATCAACACTCATAGTTTTGGCGATTCTGGACGTTTCATGGACTATTACTCTTTGGGTCGGGTGATTTCCACAATTGAAGATCCCGGGGTGCGTTTACGTGTCCGTTGTCAACTTTTCGCGATTTTGGCCAACTCTAACCTGTTTCGTGAACTATTACTCCCTATTTTGGGGTCGGGTGATTTCCACGATTAACGAACCCGAGTGCGTTTACGTGTCGGTCCTCAACACTCACAGTTTTGGCGATTCGGCCCGTTTCGTGAACTCTTACTCACTATTTTGGCGATTCTAGCCCGTTTGTGGACTATTACTCCTTTGTTTTGGGGTCCGGGTGATTTCCACGATTAAAGAACCCCGAGTGCGTTCGTGTCGGTCATCAACACTCACAGTTTTGGCGATTACGGCCCGTTTAGTGGACTTACTCCTTTGTTTTGGGGTCTGGGTGATATCCACGATTAACGAACCATTGGGTGCATTCGTGCGATCATCAACACTCATAGTTTTGGCGATTCTGGACCGTTTCATGGACTATTACTCTTTGGGTCGGTGATTTCCACAATTGAAGATCCCGAGTGCGTTTACGTGTCCGTTGTCAACTTTTCATGATTTTGGCCAACTCTAACCTGTTTCGTGAACTATTACTCACTATTTTGGGGTCCGGGTGATTTCCACGATTAACGAACCGAGTGCGTTTACGTGTCGGTCCTCAACACTCACAGTTTTGGCGATTCGGCCCGTTTTCTTACTCACTATTTTGGCGACTGGGGTCGGGTGATTTACTCACTATTTTGGCGATTCGTGCTAGCCCGTTTGTGGACTATTACTCACTGTTTTGGGGTCGGGTGATTTCCACGATTAAAGAACCTATTTTGGAGTGCGTTTACGTGTCGGTCATCAACACTCACAGTTTTGGCGATTCGGCCCGTTTAGTGGACTTACTCACTTTTTTTTGGGGTGGACTATTACTCCTTTGTTTTGGGGGTGATATGCGATTACGTCATCAACACTCAACGAACATTACTCCTTTGGTGCATTCGTGCGATCATCAACACTCATAGTTTTGGCGATTCTGGACGTTTCATGGACTATTACTCTTTGGGTCGGGTGATTTCCACAATTGAAGATCCCGAGTGCGTTTACGTGTCCGTTGTCAACACTTTTCGCGATTTTGGCCAACTCTAACCTGTTTAGTGAACTATTACTCACTATTTTGGGGTCGGGTGATTTCCACGATTAACGAACCCGAGTGCGTTTACGTGTCGGTCCTCAACACTCACAGTTTTGGCGATTACGGCCGTTTCGTGGACTCTTACTCACTATTTTGGCGATTCTAGCCCGTTTGTGGACTATTACTCCTTTGTTTTGGGGTCGGGTGATTTCCACGATTAAAGAACCCCGAGTGCGTTTACGTGTCGATCATCAACACTCACAGTTTTGGCGATTCGGCCCGTTTAGTGGACTTACTCCTTTGTTTTGGGGTCTGGGTGATATCCACGATTAACGAACCATTAGGTGCATTCGTGCGATCATCAACACTCATAGTTTTGGCGATTCTGGACCGTTTCATGGACTATTACTCTTTGGGTCGGGTGATTTCCACAATTGAAGATCCCGAGTGCGTTTACGTGTCCGTTGTCAACACTTTTCATGATTTTGGCCAACTCTAACCTGTTTCGTGAACTATTACTCCCTATTTTGGGGTCGGGTGATTTCCACGATTAACGAACCCGAGTGCGTTTACGTGTCGGTCCTCAACACTCACAGTTTTGGCGATTCGGCCCGTTTCGTGAACTCTTACTCACTATTTTGGCGATTCTAGCCCGTTTGTGGACTATTACTCCTTTGTTTTGGGGTCGGGTGATTTCACGATTAAAGAACCCCGAGTGCGTTTACGTGTCGGTCATCAACACTCACAGTTTTGGCGATTCGGCCCGTTTAGTGGACTTACTCTTTGTTTTGGGGTGGGTGATATCCACGATTAACGAACCATTGGGTGCATTCGTGCGATCATCAACACTCATAGTTTTGGCGATTCTGGACGTTTCATGGACTATTACTCTTTGGGTCGGGTGATTTCCACAATTGAAGATCCCGGGGTGCGTTTACGTGTCCGTTGTCAACTTTTCGCATGATTTTGGCCAACTCTAACCTGTTTCGTGAACTATTACTCCCTATTTTGGGGTCGGGTGATTTCCACGATTAACGAACCGAGTGCGTTTACGTGTCGGTCCTCAACACTCACAGTTTTGGCGATTCGGCCCGTTTCGTGAACTCTTACTCACTATTTTGGCGATTCTAGCCCGTTTGTGGACTATTACTCTTTGTTTTGGGGTCGGGTGATTTCCACGATTAAGACCCCGAGTGCGTTTACGTGTCGGTCATCAACACTCACAGTTTTGGCGATTCGGCCCGTTTAGTGGACTTACTCCTTTGTTTTGGGGTCTGGGTGATATCCACGATTAACGAACCATTGGGTGCATTCGTGCGATCATCAACACTCATAGTTTTGGCGATTCTGGACGTTTCATGGACTATTACTCTTTGGGTCGGTGATTTCCACAATTGAAGATCCCGGGAGTGCGTTTACGTGTCCGTTGTCAACTTTTCATGATTTTGGCCAACTCTAACCTGTTTAGTGAACTATTACTCACTATTTTGGGGTCCGGGTGATTTCCACGATTAACGAACCGGAGTGCGTTTACGTGTCGGTCCTCAACACTCACAGTTTTGGCGATTCGGCCCGTTTCGTGGACTCTCACTCACTATTTTGGCGATTCTAGCCCGTTTTTTGTGGACTATTACTATTACTCCTTTGTTTTGGGGTCGGGTGATTTCCACGATTAAAGAACCCCGAGTGCGTTTACGTGTCGGTCATCAACACTCACAGTTTTGGCGATTTTGGCCCGTTGGCCTGTTTGGACTTACTCACTTGTTTTGGGGGCATTCTGGGTGATATCGATTCTAGCCCGTTTGTGGACACGATTAACGAACCATTGGGTGCATTCGTGCGATCATCAACACTCATAGTTTTGGCGATTCTGGCCCGTTTCATGGACGATTACTCACTGCGTTTTGGGTGGACCGTTTCATGGACTATTATTTCCACAATTGAAGATCCCGAGTGCGTTTACGTGTCCGTTGTCAACTTTTCGCATTTTGGCCAACTCTAACCTGTTTAGTGAACTATTACTCACTATTTTGGGGTCGGGTGATTTCCACGATTAACGAACCGGAGTGCGTTTACGTGTCGGTCCTCAACACTCACAGTTTTGGCGATTCGGCCCGTTTCGTGGACTCTTACTCACTATTTTGGCGATTCTAGCCCGTTTGTGGACTATTACTCTTTGTTTTGGGGTCGGGTGATTTCCACGATTAAAGAACCCCGAGTGCGTTTACGTGTCGGTCATCAACACTCACAGTTTTGGCGATTCGGCCCGTTTAGTGGACTTACTCCTTTGTTTTGGGGTCTGGGTGATATCCACGATTAACGAACCATTGGGTGCATTCGTGCGATCATCAACACTCATAGTTTTGGCGATTCTGGACGTTTCATGGACTATTACTCTTTGGGTCGGGTGATTTCCACAATTGAAGATCCCGAGTGCGTTTACGTGTCCGTTGTCAACTTTTCATGATTTTGGCCAACTCTAACCTGTTTCGTGAACTATTACTCCCTATTTTGGGGTCGGGTGATTTCCACGATTAACGAACCGAGTGCGTTTACGTGTCGGTCCTCAACACTCACACATTTTGGCGATTCGGCCCGTTTCGTGAACTCTTACTCACTATTTTGGCGATTCTAGCCCGTTTGTGGACTATTACTCTTTGTTTTGGGGTCGGGTGATTTCCACGATTAAAGAACCCCGAGTGCGTTACGTGTCGGTCATCAACACTCACAGTTTTGGCGATTCGGCCCGTTTAGTGGACTTACTCCTTTGTTTTGGGGTCTGGGTGATATCCACGATTAACGAACCATTGGGTGCATTCGTGCGATCATCAACACTCATAGTTTTGGCGATTCTGGACGTTTCATGGACTATTACTCTTTGGGTCGGGTGATTTCCACAATTGAAGATCCCGAGTGCGTTTACGTGTCCGTTGTCAACTTTTCGCATGATTTTGGCCAACTCTAACCTGTTTCGTGAACTATTACTCCCTATTTTGGGGTCGGGTGATTTCCACGATTAACGAACCGAGTGCGTTTACGTGTCGGTCCTCAACACTCACAGTTTTGGCGATTACGGCCCGTTTCGTGAACTCTTACTCACTATTTTGGCGATTCTAGCCCGTTTGTGGACTATTACTCCTGTTTTGGGGTCGGGTGATTTCCACGATTAAAGAACCCCGAGTGCGTTACGTGTCGGTCATCAACACTCACAGTTTTGGCGATTCGGCCCGTTTAGTGGACTTACTCTTTGTTTTGGGGTCTGGGTGATATCCACGATTAACGAACCATTGGGTGCATTCGTGCGATCATCAACACTCATAGTTTTGGCGATTCTGGACCGTTTCATGGACTATTACTCTTTGGGGTCGGGTGATTTCCACAATTGAAGATCCCGGGGTGCGTTTACGTGTCCGTTGTCAACTTTTCATGATTTTGGCCAACTCTAACCTGTTTCGTGAACTATTACTCACTATTTTGGGGTCGGGTGATTTCCACGATTAACGAACCGGGAGTGCGTTTACGTGTCGGTCCTCAACACTCACAGTTTTGGCGATTCGGCCCGTTTCGTGAACTCTTACTCACTATTTTGGCGATTCTAGCCCGTTTGTGGACTATTATTACTCACTGTTTTGGGGTCGGGTGATTTCCACGATTATTTCCACGAACCCGAGTGCGTTTACGTGTCGATCATCAACACTCACAGTTTTGGCGATTCTGGCCCGTTTAGTGGACTTACTCCTTTGTTTTGGGGTCTGGGTGATATCCACGATTAACGAACCATTAGGTGCATTCGTGCGATCATCAACACTCATAGTTTTGGCGATTCTGGACGTTTCATGGACTATTACTCTTTGGGTCGGGTGATTTCCACAATTGAAGATCCCGGAGTGCGTTTACGTGTCCGTTGTCAACTTTTCATGATTTTGGCCAACTCTAACCTGTTTCGTGAACTATTACTCACTATTTTGGGGTCGGGTGATTTCCACGATTAACGAACCGAAGTGCGTTTACGTGTCGGTCCTCAACACTCACAGTTTTGGCGATTACGGCCCGTTTCGTGGACTCTTACTCACTATTTTGGCGATTCTAGCCCGTTTGTGGACTATTACTCTTTGTTTTGGGGTCGGGTGATTTCCACGATTAAAGAACCCCGAGTGCGTTTACGTGTCGGTCATCAACACTCACAGTTTTGGCGATTCTGGCCCGTTTAGTGGACTTACTCTTTGTTTTGGGGTCTGGGTGATATCCACGATTAACGAACCATTAGGTGCATTCGTGCGATCATCAACACTCATAGTTTTGGCGATTCTGGACGTTTCATGGACTATTACTCTTTGGGTCGGGTGATTTCCACAATTGAAGATCCCGGAGTGCGTTTACGTGTCCGTTGTCCTTTTTCATGATTTTGGCCAACTCTAACCTGTTTCGTGAACTATTACTCACTATTTTGGGGTCGGGTGATTTCCACGATTAACGAACCCGAGTGCGTTTACGTGTCGGTCCTCAACACTCACAGTTTTGGCGATTACGGCCCGTTTCGTGGACTCTTACTCACTATTTTGGCGATTCTAGCCCGTTTGTGGACTATTACTCTTTGTTTTGGGGTCGGGTGATTTCCACGATTAAGAACCCCGAGTGCGTTCGTGTCGGTCATCAACACTCACAGTTTTGGCGATTCGGCCCGTTTAGTGGACTTACTCCTTTGTTTTGGGGTCTGGGTGATATCCACGATTAACGAACCATTGGGTGCATTCGTGCGATCATCAACACTCATAGTTTTGGCGATTCTGGACCGTTTCATGGACTATTACTCTTTGGGTCGGGTGATTTCCACAATTGAAGATCCCGAGTGCGTTTACGTGTCCGTTGTCAACTTTTCATGATTTTGGCCAACTCTAACCTGTTTCGTGAACTATTACTCACTATTTTGGGGTCGGGTGATTTCCACGATTAGCGAACCGAGTGCGTTTACGTGTCGGTCCTCAACACTCACAGTTTTGGCGATTCGGCCCGTTTCGTGGACTCTTACTCACTATTTTGGCGATTCTAGCCCGTTTGTGGACTATTACTCCTTTGTTTTGGGGTCGGGTGATTTCCACGATTAAAGAACCCCGAGTGCGTTTACGTGTCGATCATCAACACTCACAGTTTTGGCGATTCGGCCCGTTTAGTGGACTTACTCCTTTGTTTTGGGGTCTGGGTGATATCCACGATTAACGAACCATTGGGTGCATTCGTGCGATCATCAACACTCATAGTTTTGGCGATTCTGGACGTTTCATGGACTATTACTCTTTGGGTCGGGTGATTTCCACAATTGAAGATCCCGGAGTGCGTTTACGTGTCCGTTGTCAACTTTCGCAGTTTTGGCCAACTCTAACCTGTTTCGTGAACTATTACTCCCTATTTTGGGGTCGGGTGATTTCCACGATTAACGAACCGAGTGCGTTTACGTGTCGGTCCTCAACACTCACAGTTTTGGCGATTCGGCCGTTTCGTGAACTCTTACTCACTATTTTGGCGATTCTAGCCCGTTTGTGGACTATTACTCCTTTGTTTTGGGGTCCGGGTGATTTCCACGATTAAAGAACCCCGAGTGCGTTTACGTGTCGATCATCAACACTCACAGTTTTGGCGATTCGGCCCGTTTAGTGGACTTACTCCTTTGTTTTGGGGTCTGGGTGATATCCACGATTAACGAACCATTGGGTGCATTCGTGCGATCATCAACACTCATAGTTTTGGCGATCTGGACGTTTCATGGACTATTACTCTTTGGGTCGGGTGATTTCCACAATTGAAGATCCCGGGGTGCGTTTACGTGTCCGTTGTCAACTTTTCATGATTTTGGCCAACTCTAACCTGTTTCGTGAACTATTACTCCCTATTTTGGGGTCGGGTGATTTCCACGATTAACGAACCCGAGTGCGTTTACGTGTCGGTCCTCAACACTCACAGTTTTGGCGATTACGGCCCGTTTCGTGGACTCTTACTCACTATTTTGGCGATTCTAGCCCGTTTGTGGACTATTACTCCTTTGTTTTGGGGTCGGGTGATTTCCACGATTAAGAACCCCGAGTGCGTTTACGTGTCGGTCATCAACACTCACAGTTTTGGCGATTCGGCCCGTTTAGTGGACTTACTCCTTTGTTTTGGGGTCTGGGTGATATCCACGATTAACGAACCATTGGGTGCATTCGTGCGATCATCAACACTCATAGTTTTGGCGATTCTGGACCGTTTCATGGACTATTACTCTTTGGGTCGGGTGATTTCCACAATTGAAGATCCCGGAGTGCGTTTACGTGTCCGTTGTCAACTTTTCATGATTTTGGCCAACTCTAACCTGTTTCGTGAACTATTACTCACTATTTTGGGGTCCGGGTGATTTCCACGATTAACGAACCCGAGTGCGTTTACGTGTCGGTCCTCAACACTCACAGTTTTGGCGATTTCCACGGCCCGTTTCGTGTCGACTCTTACTCACTATTTTGGCGATTCTAGCCCGTTTTGTGGACTATTACTCCTTTGTTTTGGGGTCGGGTGATTTCCACGATTAAAGAACCCCGAGTGCGTTTACGTGTCGGTCATCAACACTCACAGTTTTGGCGATTCTGGCCCGTTTTGTGGACTTACTCACTGTTTTGGGGTCTGGGTGATATCCACGATTAACGAACCATTAGGTGCATTCGTGCGATCATCAACACTCATAGTTTTGGCGATTCTGGACCGTTTCATGGACTATTACTCTTTGGGTCGGTGATTTCCACAATTGAAGATCCCGAGTGCGTTTACGTGTCCGTTGTCAACACTCATAGTTTTTCGATTCTGGACCGTTTTGGCCAACTCTAACCTGTTTCGTGAACTATTACTCACTATTTTGGGGTCGGGTGATTTCCACGATTAACGAACCCGAGTGCGTTTACGTGTCGGTCCTCAACACTCACAGTTTTGGCGATTCGGCCCGTTTCGTGGACTCTTACTCACTATTTTGGCGATTCTAGCCCGTTTGTGGACTATTACTCTTTGTTTTGGGGTCGGGTGATTTCCACGATTAAAGAACCCCGAGTGCGTTTACGTGTCGATCATCAACACTCACAGTTTTGGCGATTACGGCCCGTTTAGTGGACTTACTCCTTTGTTTTGGGGTCTGGGTGATATCCACGATTAACGAACCATTAGGTGCATTCGTGCGATCATCAACACTCATAGTTTTGGCGATTCTGGACGTTTCATGGACTATTACTCTTTGGGTCGGGTGATTTCCACAATTGAAGATCCCGGGAGTGCGTTTACGTGTCCGTTGTCAACTTTTCATGATTTTGGCCAACTCTAACCTGTTTCGTGAACTATTACTCCCTATTTTGGGGTCGGGTGATTTCCACGATTAACGAACCCGAGTGCGTTTACGTGTCGGTCCTCAACACTCACAGTTTTGGCGATTACGGCCCGTTTCGTGAACTCTTACTCACTATTTTGGCGATTCTAGCCCGTTTGTGGACTATTACTCTTTGTTTTGGGGTCGGGTGATTTCCACGATTAAGAACCCCGAGTGCGTTTACGTGTCGATCATCAACACTCACAGTTTTGGCGATTCGGCCCGTTTAGTGGACTTACTCCTTTGTTTTGGGGTCTGGGTGATATCCACGATTAACGAACCATTGGGTGCATTCGTGCGATCATCAACACTCATAGTTTTGGCGATTCTGGACGTTTCATGGACTATTACTCTTTGGGTCGGGTGATTTCCACAATTGAAGATCCCGGGGTGCGTTTACGTGTCCGTTGTCAACACTTTTCATGATTTTGGCCAACTCTAACCTGTTTCGTGAACTATTACTCCCTATTTTGGGGTCGGGTGATTTCCACGATTAACGAACCCGAAGTGCGTTTACGTGTCGGTCCTCAACACTCACAGTTTTGGCGATTCGGCCCGTTTCGTGAACTCTTACTCACTATTTTGGCGATTCTAGCCCGTTTGTGGACTATTACTCCTTTGTTTTGGGGTCGGGTGATTTCACGATTAAGAACCCCGAGTGCGTTTACGTGTCGTGTCGATCATCAACACTCACAGTTTTGGCGATTCGGCCCGTTTAGTGGACTTACTCTTTGTTTTGGGGTCTGGGTGATATCCACGATTAACGAACCATTGGGTGCATTCGTGCGATCATCAACACTCATAGTTTTGGCGATTCGGACCGTTTCATGGACTATTACTCTTTGGGTCGGGTGATTTCCACAATTGAAGATCCCGGGTGCGTTTACGTGTCCGTTGTCAACTTTTCGATTTTGGCCAACTCTAACCTGTTTCGTGAACTATTACTCACTATTTTGGGGTCGGGTGATTTCCACGATTAACGAACCGAGTGCGTTTACGTGTCGGTCCTCAACACTCACAGTTTTGGCGATTACGGCCCGTTTCGTGGACTCTTACTCACTATTTTGGCGATTCTAGCCCGTTTGTGGACTATTACTCCTTTTTTGGGGTCGGGTGATTTCCACGATTAAAGAACCCCGAGTGCGTTACGTGTCGGTCATCAACACTCACAGTTTTGGCGATTCGGCCCGTTTAGTGTGGACTTACTCCTTTGTTTTGGGGTCTGGGTGATATCCACGATTAACGAACCATTAGGTGCATTCGTGCGATCATCAACACTCATAGTTTTGGCGATTCTGGACCGTTTCATGGACTATTACTCTTTGGGTCGGGTGATTTCCACAATTGAAGATCCCGAGTGCGTTTACGTGTCCGTTGTCAACTTTCGCGATTTTGGCCAACTCTAACCTGTTTCGTGAACTATTACTCACTATTTTGGGGTCGGGTGATTTCCACGATTAACGAACCGAGTGCGTTTACGTGTCGGTCCTCAACACTCACAGTTTTGGCGATTACGGCCCGTTCGTGGACTCTTACTCACTATTTTGGCGATTCTAGCCCGTTTGTGGACTATTACTCCTTTGTTTTGGGGTCGGGTGATTTCCACGATTAAAGAACCCCGAGTGCGTTTACGTGTCGGTCATCAACACTCACAGTTTTGGCGATTCGGCCCGTTTAGTGGACTTACTCTTTGTTTTGGGGTCTGGGTGATATCCACGATTAACGAACCATTGGGTGCATTCGTGCGATCATCAACACTCATAGTTTTGGCGATTCTGGACCGTTTCATGGACTATTACTCTTTGGGTCGGGTGATTTCCACAATTGAAGATCCCGAGTGCGTTTACGTGTCCGTTGTCAACTTTTCATGATTTTGGCCAACTCTAACCTGTTTCGTGAACTATTACTCCCTATTTTGGGGTCGGGTGATTTCCACGATTAACGAACCGAGTGCGTTTACGTGTCGGTCCTCAACACTCACAGTTTTGGCGATTCGGCCCGTTTCGTGAACTCTTACTCACTATTTTGGCGATTCTAGCCCGTTTTGTGGACTATTACTCCTTTGTTTTGGGGTCGGGTGATTTCCACGATTAAGAACCCCGAGTGCGTTTACGTGTCGGTCATCAACACTCACAGTTTTGGCGATTCTGGCCCGTTTAGTGGACTTACTCCTTTGTTTTGGGGTCTGGGTGATATCCACGATTAACGAACCATTAGGTGCATTCGTGCGATCATCAACACTCATAGTTTTGGCGATTCTGGACGTTTCATGGACTATTACTCTTTGGGTCGGGGTGATTTCCACAATTGAAGATCCCGGGGTGCGTTTACGTGTCCGTTGTCAACTTTTCATGAGTTTTGGCCAACTCTAACCTGTTTCGTGAACTATTACTCCCTATTTTGGGGTCGGGTGATTTCCACGATTAACGAACCCGAGTGCGTTTACGTGTCGGTCCTCAACACTCACAGTTTTGGCGATTCGGCCCGTTTCGTGACTCTTACTCACTATTTTGGCGATTCTAGCCCGTTTGTGGACTATTACTCCTTTTTTGGGGTCGGGTGATTTCACGATTAAAGAACCCCGAGTGCGTTTACGTGTCGGTCATCAACACTCACAGTTTTGGCGATTCGGCCCGTTTAGTGGACTTACTCCTTTGTTTTGGGGTCTGGGTGATATCCACGATTAACGAACCATTGGGTGCATTCGTGCGATCATCAACACTCATAGTTTTGGCGATTCTGGACGTTTCATGGACTATTACTCTTTGGGTCGGGTGATTTCCACAATTGAAGATCCCGGGTGCGTTTACGTGTCCGTTGTCAACACTTTTCATGATTTTGGCCAACTCTAACCTGTTTCGTGAACTATTACTCACTATTTTGGGGTCGGGTGATTTCCACGATTAACGAACCCGAGTGCGTTTACGTGTCGGTCCTCAACACTCACAGTTTTGGCGATTACGGCCCGTTTCGTGACTCTTACTCACTATTTTGGCGATTCTAGCCCGTTTGTGGACTATTACTCCTTTGTTTTGGGGTCGGGTGATTTCCACGATTAAGAACCCCGAGTGCGTTTACGTGTCGATCATCAACACTCACAGTTTTGGCGATTCTGGCCCGTTTAGTGGACTTACTCCTTTGTTTTGGGGTCTGGGTGATATCCACGATTAACGAACCATTAGGTGCATTCGTGCGATCATCAACACTCATAGTTTTGGCGATTCTGGACGTTTCATGGACTATTACTCTTTGGGTCGGGTGATTTCCACAATTGAAGATCCCGAGTGCGTTTACGTGTCCGTTGTCAACTTTTCGCGATTTTGGCCAACTCTAACCTGTTTCGTGAACTATTACTCACTATTTTGGGGTCGGGTGATTTCCACGATTAACGAACCGAGTGCGTTTACGTGTCGGTCCTCAACACTCACAGTTTTGGCGATTACGGCCCGTTTCGTGGACTCTTACTCACTATTTTGGCGATTCTAGCCCGTTTGTGGACTATTACTCTTTGTTTTGGGGTCGGGTGATTTCCACGATTAAAGAACCCCGAGTGCGTTTACGTGTCGATCATCAACACTCACAGTTTTGGCGATTCGGCCCGTTTAGTGGACTTACTCCTGTTTTGGGGTCTGGGTGATATCCACGATTAACGAACCATTGGGTGCATTCGTGCGATCATCAACACTCATAGTTTTGGCGATTCTGGACGTTTCATGGACTATTACTCTTTGGGTCGGGTGATTTCCACAATTGAAGATCCCGGGGTGCGTTTACGTGTCCGTTGTCAACACTTTTCATGATTTTGGCCAACTCTAACCTGTTTCGTGAACTATTACTCCCTATTTTGGGGTCGGGTGATTTCCACGATTAACGAACCCGAGTGCGTTTACGTGTCGGTCCTCAACACTCACAGTTTTGGCGATTCGGCCCGTTTCGTGAACTCTTACTCACTATTTTGGCGATTCTAGCCCGTTTTGTGGACTATTACTCCTTTGTTTTGGGGTCGGGTGATTTCCACGATTAAAGAACCCCGAGTGCGTTCGTGTCGGTCATCAACACTCACAGTTTTGGCGATTCGGCCCGTTTAGTGGACTTACTCCTTTGTTTTGGGGTCTGGGTGATATCCACGATTAACGAACCATTGGGTGCATTCGTGCGATCATCAACACTCATAGTTTTGGCGATTCTGGACCGTTTCATGGACTATTACTCTTTGGGTCGGGTGATTTCCACAATTGAAGATCCCGGAGTGCGTTTACGTGTCCGTTGTCAACTTTTCATGATTTTGGCCAACTCTAACCTGTTCGTGAACTATTACTCACTATTTTGGGGTCGGGTGATTTCCACGATAACGAACCGAGAGTGCGTTTACGTGTCGGTCCTCAACACTCACAGTTTTGGCGATTACGGCCCGTTTCGTGAACTCTTACTCACTATTTTGGCGATTCTAGCCCGTTTTGTGGACTATTACTCCTTTGTTTTGGGGTCGGGTGATTTCCACGATTAAGGAACCCCTGAGTGCGTTTACGTGTCAGTCATCAACACTCACAGTTTTGGCCGATTCTGGCCCGTTTCGTGGACTTACTCACTGTTTTGGGGTCCTGGAGTGATATCCACGATTAACGAACCATTAGGTGCATTCGTGCGATCATCAACACTCATAGTTTGGCGATTGGCGATTCTGGACGTTTCATGGACTATTACTCTTTGGGTCGGGTGATTTCCACAATTGAAGATCCCGAGTGCGTTTACGTGTCCGTTGTCAACTTTCATGATTTTGGCCAACTCTAACCTGTTTAGTGAACTATTACTCACTATTTTGGGGTCGGGTGATTTCCACGATTAACGAACCGAGTGCGTTTACGTGTCGGTCCTCAACACTCACAGTTTTGGCGATTCGGCCCGTTTCGTGGACTCTTACTCACTATTTTGGCGATTCTAGCCCGTTTGTGGACTATTACTCCTTTGTTTTGGGGTCGGGTGATTTCCACGATTAAGAACCCCGAGTGCGTTTACGTGTCGATCATCAACACTCACAGTTTTGGCGATTCGGCCCGTTTAGTGGACTTACTCCTTTGTTTTGGGGTCTGGGTGATATCCACGATTAACGAACCATTGGGTGCATTCGTGCGATCATCAACACTCATAGTTTTGGCGATTCTGGACGTTTCATGGACTATTACTCTTTGGGTCGGGTGATTTCCACAATTGAAGATCCCGGGAGTGCGTTTACGTGTCCGTTGTCAACTTTTCATGATTTTGGCCAACTCTAACCTGTTTCGTGAACTATTACTCCCTATTTTGGGGTCGGGTGATTTCCACGATTAACGAACCGAGTGCGTTTACGTGTCGGTCCTCAACACTCACAGTTTTGGCGATTCGGCCCGTTTCGTGAACTCTTACTCACTATTTTGGCGATTCTAGCCCGTTTGTGGACTATTACTCCTTTGTTTTGGGGTCGGGTGATTTCCACGATTAAAGAACCCCGAGTGCGTTTACGTGTCGGTCATCAACACTCACAGTTTTGGCGATTCGGCCCGTTTAGTGGACTTACTCCTTTGTTTTGGGGTCTGGGTGATATCCACGATTAACGAACCATTAGGTGCATTCGTGCGATCATCAACACTCATAGTTTTGGCGATTCTGGACGTTTCATGGACTATTACTCTTTGGGTCGGGTGATTTCCACAATTGAAGATCCCGGGGTGCGTTTACGTGTCCGTTGTCAACTTTTCATGATTTTGGCCAACTCTAACCTGTTTAGTGAACTATTACTCCCTATTTTGGGGTCGGGTGATTTCCACGATTAACGAACCGAGAGTGCGTTTACGTGTCGGTCCTCAACACTCACAGTTTTGGCGATTCGGCCCGTTCGTGGACTCTTACTCACTATTTTGGCGATTCTAGCCCGTTTGTGGACTATTACTCCTTTGTTTTGGGGTCGGGTGATTTCCACGATTAAAGAACCCCGAGTGCGTTACGTGTCGGTCATCAACACTCACAGTTTTGGCGATTCGGCCCGTTTAGTGGACTTACTCCTTTGTTTTGGGGTCTGGGTGATATCCACGATTAACGAACCATTGGGTGCATTCGTGCGATCATCAACACTCATAGTTTTGGCGATTCTGGACGTTTCATGGACTATTACTCTTTGGGTCGGGGTGATTTCCACAATTGAAGATCCCGGGGTGCGTTTACGTGTCCGTTGTCAACTTTCATGATTTTGGCCAACTCTAACCTGTTTCGTGAACTATTACTCACTATTTTGGGGTCGGGTGATTTCCACGATTAACGAACCGAGTGCGTTTACGTGTCGGTCCTCAACACTCACAGTTTTGGCGATTACGGCCCGTTCGTGAACTCTTACTCACTATTTTGGCGATTCTAGCCCGTTTGTGGACTATTACTCTTTGTTTTGGGGTCCGGGTGATTTCCACGATTAAAGAACCCCGAGTGCGTTTCGTGTCGATCATCAACACTCACAGTTTTGGCGATTACGGCCCGTTTGTGGACTTACTCCTTTGTTTTGGGGTCTGGGTGATATCCACGATTAACGAACCATTAGGTGCATTCGTGCGATCATCAACACTCATAGTTTTGGCGATTCTGGACGTTTCATGGACTATTACTCTTTGGGTCGGGTGATTTCCACAATTGAAGATCCCGGAGTGCGTTTACGTGTCCGTTGTCAACTTTTCATGATTTTGGCCAACTCTAACCTGTTTAGTGAACTATTACTCACTATTTTGGGGTCGGGTGATTTCCACGATTAACGAACCGAGAAGTGCGTTTACGTGTCGGTCCTCAACACTCACAGTTTTGGCGATTCGGCCCGTTTCGTGAACTCTTACTCACTATTTTGGCGATTCTAGCCCGTTTGTGGACTATTACTCCTTGTTTTGGGGTCGGGTGATTTCACGATTAAAGAACCCCGAGTGCGTTTACGTGTCGGTCATCAACACTCACAGTTTTGGCGATTCTGGCCCGTTTAGTGGACTTACTCCTTTGTTTTGGGGTCTGGGTGATATCCACGATTAACGAACCATTAGGTGCATTCGTGCGATCATCAACACTCATAGTTTTGGCGATTCTGGACGTTTCATGGACTATTACTCTTTGGGTCGGGTGATTTCCACAATTGAAGATCCCGGGAGTGCGTTTACGTGTCCGTTGTCAACTTTTCGATTTTGGCCAACTCTAACCTGTTTAGTGAACTATTACTCACTATTTTGGGGTCGGGTGATTTCCACGATTAACGAACCGAGTGCGTTTACGTGTCGGTCCTCAACACTCACAGTTTTGGCGATTCGGCCCGTTTCGTGGACTCTTACTCACTATTTTGGCGATTCTAGCCCGTTTGTGGACTATTACTCCTTTGTTTTGGGGTCGGGTGATTTCCACGATTAAGAACCCCGAGTGCGTTACGTGTCGATCATCAACACTCACAGTTTTGGCGATTCGGCCCGTTTAGTGGACTTACTCCTTTGTTTTGGGGTCTGGGTGATATCCACGATTAACGAACCATTAGGTGCATTCGTGCGATCATCAACACTCATAGTTTTGGCGATTCTGGACGTTTCATGGACTATTACTCTTTGGGTCGGGTGATTTCCACAATTGAAGATCCCGGAGTGCGTTTACGTGTCCGTTGTCAACTTTTCATGATTTTGGCCAACTCTAACCTGTTTCGTGAACTATTACTCCCTATTTTGGGGTCGGGTGATTTCCACGATTAACGAACCGAGAGTGCGTTTACGTGTCGGTCCTCAACACTCACAGTTTTGGCGATTCGGCCCGTTTCGTGAACTCTTACTCACTATTTTGGCGATTCTAGCCCGTTTGTGGACTATTACTCTTTGTTTTGGGGTCGGGTGATTTCCACGATTAAAGAACCCCGAGTGCGTTACGTGTCGGTCATCAACACTCACAGTTTTGGCGATTCGGCCCGTTTAGTGGACTTACTCCTTTGTTTTGGGGTCTGGGTGATATCCACGATTAACGAACCATTAGGTGCATTCGTGCGATCATCAACACTCATAGTTTTGGCGATTCTGGACGTTTCATGGACTATTACTCTTTGGGTCGGGTGATTTCCACAATTGAAGATCCCGGGGTGCGTTTACGTGTCCGTTGTCAACTTTTCATGATTTTGGCCAACTCTAACCTGTTTCGTGAACTATTACTCCCTATTTTGGGGTCGGGTGATTTCCACGATTAACGAACCCGAGTGCGTTTACGTGTCGGTCCTCAACACTCACAGTTTTGGCGATTACGGCCCGTTTCGTGAACTCTTACTCACTATTTTGGCGATTCTAGCCCGTTTGTGGACTATTACTCTTTGTTTTGGGGTCGGGTGATTTCCACGATTAAAGAACCCCGAGTGCGTTACGTGTCGGTCATCAACACTCACAGTTTTGGCGATTCGGCCCGTTTAGTGGACTTACTCCTTTGTTTTGGGGTCTGGGTGATATCCACGATTAACGAACCATTAGGTGCATTCGTGCGATCATCAACACTCATAGTTTTGGCGATTCGGACGTTTCGATTGGACGTTTCATGGACTATTACTCTTTGGGTCGGGTGATTTCCACAATTGAAGATCCCGGGGTGCGTTTACGTGTCCGTTGTCAACTTTTCGATTTTGGCCAACTCTAACCTGTTTCGTGAACTATTACTCACTATTTTGGGGTCCGGGTGATTTCCACGATTAACGAACCCGAGTGCGTTTACGTGTCGGTCCTCAACACTCACAGTTTTGGCGATTACGGCCCGTTTCGTGGACTCTTACTCACTATTTTGGCGATTCTAGCCCGTTTGTGGACTATTACTCCTTTGTTTTGGGGTCGGGTGATTTCCACGATAAAGAACCCCGAGTGCGTTTACGTGTCGGTCATCAACACTCACAGTTTTGGCGATTCGGCCCGTTTAGTGGACTTACTCCTTTGTTTTGGGGTCTGGGTGATATCCACGATTAACGAACCATTAGGTGCATTCGTGCGATCATCAACACTCATAGTTTTGGCGATTACGGACGTTTCATGGACTATTACTCTTTGGGTCGGGTGATTTCCACAATTGAAGATCCCGGGAGTGCGTTTACGTGTCCGTTGTCAACTTTCGCGATTTTGGCCAACTCTAACCTGTTTAGTGAACTATTACTCACTATTTTGGGGTCGGGTGATTTCCACGATTAGCGAACCCGAGTGCGTTTACGTGTCGGTCCTCAACACTCACAGTTTTGGCGATTCGGCCCGTTTCGTGGACTCTTACTCACTATTTTGGCGATTCTAGCCCGTTTGTGGACTATTACTCTTTGTTTTGGGGTCGGGTGATTTCCACGATTAAGAACCCCGAGTGCGTTTACGTGTCGATCATCAACACTCACAGTTTTGGCGATTCGGCCCGTTTAGTGGACTTACTCCTTGTTTTGGGGTCTGGGTGATATCCACGATTAACGAACCATTAGGTGCATTCGTGCGATCATCAACACTCATAGTTTTGGCGATTCGGACGTTTCATGGACTATTACTCTTTGGGTCGGGTGATTTCCACAATTGAAGATCCCGAGTGCGTTTACGTGTCCGTTGTCAACTTTTCGCAGATTTTGGCCAACTCTAACCTGTTTCGTGAACTATTACTCCCTATTTTGGGGTCGGGTGATTTCCACGATTAACGAACCCGAGTGCGTTTACGTGTCGGTCCTCAACACTCACAGTTTTGGCGATTCGGCCCGTTTCGTGAACTCTTACTCACTATTTTGGCGATTCTAGCCCGTTTGTGGACTATTACTCCTTTGTTTTGGGGTCGGGTGATTTCCACGATTAAAGAACCCCGAGTGCGTTACGTGTCGGTCATCAACACTCACAGTTTTGGCGATTCGGCCCGTTTAGTGGACTTACTCCTTTGTTTTGGGGTCTGGGTGATATCCACGATTAACGAACCATTGGGTGCATTCGTGCGATCATCAACACTCATAGTTTTGGCGATTCTGGACGTTTCATGGACTATTACTCTTTGGGTCGGGTGATTTCCACAATTGAAGATCCCGGGGTGCGTTTACGTGTCCGTTGTCAACTTTTCATGATTTTGGCCAACTCTAACCTGTTTAGTGAACTATTACTCCCTATTTTGGGGTCGGGTGATTTCCACGATTAACGAACCCGAGTGCGTTTACGTGTCGGTCCTCAACACTCACAGTTTTGGCGATTACGGCCCGTTTCGTGAACTCTTACTCACTATTTTGGCGATTCTAGCCCGTTTGTGGACTATTACTCTTTGTTTTGGGGTCGGGTGATTTCCACGATTAAAGAACCCCGAGTGCGTTTACGTGTCGGTCATCAACACTCACAGTTTTGGCGATTCGGCCCGTTTAGTGGACTTACTCTTTGTTTTGGGGTCTGGGTGATATCCACGATTAACGAACCATTAGGTGCATTCGTGCGATCATCAACACTCATAGTTTTGGCGATTCTGGACCGTTTCATGGACTATTACTCTTTGGGTCGGGTGATTTCCACAATTGAAGATCCCGGGGTGCGTTTACGTGTCCGTTGTCAACTTTTCATGTTTTGGCCAACTCTAACCTGTTTCGTGAACTATTACTCACTATTTTGGGGTCCGGGTGATTTCCACGATTAACGAACCCGAGTGCGTTTACGTGTCGGTCCTCAACACTCACAGTTTTGGCGATTCGGCCCGTTTCGTGAACTCTTACTCACTATTTTGGCGATTCTAGCCCGTTTGTGGACTATTACTCCTTTGTTTTGGGGTCGGGTGATTTCCACGATTAAAGAACCCGAGTGCGTTTACGTGTCGATCATCAACACTCACAGTTTTGGCGATTCTGGCCCGTTTAGTGGACTTACTCTTTGTTTTGGGGTCTGGGTGATATCCACGATTAACGAACCATTGGGTGCATTCGTGCGATCATCAACACTCATAGTTTTGGCGATTCTGGACCGTTTCATGGACTATTACTCTTTGGGTCGGGGTGATTTCCA